>JABMCL010002472.1:67500-117500 GCA_018857735.1 Alviniconcha marisindica | reverse complement strand
GATAAAGAGAGGAAAAGAAGAAAACTTCTCTTCAGAGAACCAACTTGGGAGTCTAAGGCCCTTGCTAAATGCAATCAGTCCTATAGGTAGCCCCCGAAACAGGGGCGTACCACCATAGGAGTAACTAGCAAAACACTTGAACCTGGAAAGGTCCGCTTCTGTTTTTTGATAGCCAGCAGACCGGATTCGCTCAAAGAGTTTATCAGTGGCCCAGCGGTGATTATGACCAGAGAGAATTTGTCAGTCCATAACCACCAATGAAAGACCACTAATACTGTGGCCTTGTCATGCCGCATGGGAGAACAATTTCACCTGATGCAGGTTCCACCTAGAGGCGCTCACTGAAGGGAATAATAGGGTGAAAAGGCTAATTAGCTGAGGCTAAGATATATATATATATATATATATATATATATATATATATATATATATATATTATAATATTTCGCCTGCTGGCCGAGAGTACGTCGTAAATAAATCGCAGAGTCTAGAACACGTTGTATATGTGCGGCTTGAAAGCATGCTTTTGACCAATCAGAGCAGAGGTGAAAAGGTCGACTGAAAGAGGGTCAAACAAAATGGCAGTCTCTTTGACTCGAATGTTTTCTGCTCTTTCGTTCGCATTTGCTGCGCACATTTCAAGCTCAGCGCGACGGCAGCGAGGAGAAACAGTTCATCTTCGCTCTCGGACATAACTCCGTCACCATCGGGGGCACCACTTTATCAGCTGGGAAAGAGGAAGCTGGGAGCGAAGACCTTTTGAACTGACCCGGCGTTGGTCCGGTCAGTCCAGCGGCAGCCTCGGCGAGCAGCGCGTGGCGGTGTCACGTGGTGTGCAAGCAGCGGACCCAACGCATGGCTGGCTGCAGCTTGTCACAAGCAGGGACTGCACAGCCTCGTGTGGCTTTGGCTTGAGTGCAGTTGACGTTTTGTTCGGTACTAATGCTTTGTCCCCTCAGTGCAGTTGACGTTTTGTTTGGTGGTGACGCCTTGCGTTGTGCAGAGCTACAGTCGCCCGTTGAGAGCTGCACACGACTAGAGCGCAGTGGGTCTGCTCGGAAGCAGAGACTGGCGCTGTGGGCACCACTGTGAAGCGCTTTGGGCTCATCTCCAGACGAGGCGCTCAAAGGGTGTTCTTATAAAACGCCTACAAAAAACACTGAACGTATATAACTTATAAGTCGCAGGGTCCAGGCGAGATGAAGAGGAGGGAGGTGAGCTGGACTCAGGAAGAAGCTAGCCCCGCAGAGATCAAGAGCAGGGAGGTGGCGCTGGGCTAGAGAGAGAGAGAGTTGGACTTATTTTGCTTCAGTTGTTTTCCAGCTGCAGAGCTACGGACATTGTCTTTGTGACTCTTCTGCACGGCAGTTGGGACAGCAGTTGCGTGGTGTTATGGTCACTGCGCAATGCCGGACGGACACTGCCTTAATTAACATTCTGTTGTTCTGGCGGCGGTCCACGGCAGCCGTGGTCTTCCGGGTTGGTGCCTGTTTCGATCCCCCTTTTTCCACTCGTCCCCGTCCCTAATAGGCTTTCTCGTCTCCGTGGACGTTAAGCAGCAAAACCTCACACTGAACGTACGCCTTTATTTGTTTGGAAAGGTTTGTTCCGAATCTATGTCTTTCGCCGTCTTGTCCCACTGGCGGATGGCTGTAGTCTCCGTGACCACAACACGCACCAAGAGAGTTGCGCACGCTGAAGATCCCAAGTCCACTTTGAGAGAAGAGAAGCCAAAACCGACGGTGGTGTGGCCCTTTCGGAAACCTCCAGTCATTGAAATAAAATCGGCAATACAAAAGTAAAGCGCCTTTTTGCAGAGTAGTAAAGCAAATTTCGACCAGTCAGGTACGAACTCCAGGAGAACTCATTTGTTTGCACGTGCTGTAGTTGACCGGCTCCTTCCTCTTAGACTGAAAGTGTGTTGTCCACAGCAGTAATGCCAACACGGTGCCTGTCCAGCGGCGCATGTGGAGGTCAGCTTTCACAATGACAACTCACAGACAACAGGCAATGGCCAACTACGACTAGCTACTCACACAAAAACGAAGGTTTCAGGTAAAGTTGTCAAACCAGTCAGTGAGGGACCAAATCAAACTATCGCGTGTGCAAACAACACACACACACACACACGCGCACGCACGCACGCTCACACACACACACACACACACACACACACACACACACACACACACACACACACACACACACACACACACACACACACAGAAGGATTGTGAATGTTGTTAAAGAATTCTGCGCCAGCAAACAGCACGACACGTTTCGTTTTGCTGTCTCAGTGTGGGACTGAATGTGTGTGTAAACCGGACACCGGCGAGTTGAAGCGACGTCAGACAGAAACCGGCACACTCCTTTCCGGCGGATTCCGCGTGTGGCCGGAAGACAGCTGCTGGGGTCAGTCCCAGTGCACGCACCGCCCCTCCATAACAATTCGGCCAGATGCAGAAATCCCAACATCTCAGGGTGTCATCCGCACTCGCCGGCACGGTCCTGGCTGATACAGTCAGCACCTTAAAGGCCACGCTGAGCGAGGTTCTAGCTGGTCTGAAAATGTGGACAATACGCCATTGTTGTTCTTTGCGGTCTTCCTTTGCTTGTTCCATTCATACGGGCCATGTAACAGAAATGCATTTTCTTCTTCGAGTATGAGCTCGGGGCGTAGCCATGTTCATTCGCTCTCTATCTATGAAGAGCAAAAAAAGACTGGTTCAGCGACACAAGCCGGCCTCGTTTATGACGTCACAGACTTGGTCCAACTTGGCTGCGCCCACGATCATGTTTTTCGTGACACCCAACCGACGATTTTTAACAAACTAGACCACAAATCGGCCGAAGCACAGCTGTTGGTGCGTGTCATTTTTATTCCGTTGTTGTGATAGGTCCTGCGATGCTTCTTCGCTCGGAATCTCCTTTAAGGCAAGCTGGCGCGACCATCGCTGCGGCCGGCAAAGACGTGTGAGCATCGCTCATCTCTTATTAATGCTATCAACCTCACTCGGCTGCTGATAAATTGCTCCTGTGACCCCACCCTCCGGCAGGATCTGCTCTCAATAATTCACCTGCCCCGACTCCCCGAGCCGGCCGTCTTTTGATCAGCGGCCAATTAATCGCCTCCCGCTCCGCACAGCGCCCCGCACGCCACGCGCATGCGCAAGATTTCACTTTCCTGAGCTGCGGCTGGGAATTGAAACTGAAGGTCGCAAGCCGAGGGTGCGTCAGATTAGGTGAATTTTCAACACACGTGACATACCTGTGACTGGAATGTCGAGCGAAAGTTCCCAACGAGGCTTCTTCGTGAACTTTCCAAAGACGCGCATGCGTAGCCGCTGCGGCTGGAAATTGAAATGGAAGGTCAGAGGTGGTACTGAGTAAGTAAGTTGGTGTTTTACGCCCAGTCAAAGGTCAGAGTTGGAAAGTCGATCAGGAATGGTGTGAATGTTCCACAGACGTAGCACCATGGGCGGTATAGTGTGTCTGGCATCACGAGTCCGACTCGCACACCTTATTCAAGGCTCACTGACTTACGCAGCCACTTGCAATACCTTCTCAGAGAATCGTCTGGCGAGGCAACAGCCTTATGCACCGTGCCTTCAGGCCCCAGCTGTCGGCTGCCTCTTGGCACCAGTGTGTGTGTGTGTGTGTGTGTGTGTGTGTGTGTGTGTGTGTGTGTGTGTGTGTGTGTGTGTGGTGTGTGCGGTGTGGTGTGTGTGTGTGTGTGTGCGTGTGTGTGTGTGGTGCGTGTGTGTGTGTGTGTGTGTGTGTGTGTGTGTGTGTGTGTGTGTGTGTGTGTGTGTGTGTGTGTGTGTGTGTGAGTGTGAGTGTGTGAGTGTGTGTGCGTGTGTATGTATGTGTGTGTGTGAGTGTGAGTGTGTGCGTGTGTATGCACGAGTGTGTGTGTGTGTGTGTGTGTGTGTGTGTGTGTGTGTGTGTGTGTGTGAGAGAGAGAGAGAGAGAGAGAGAGAGAGAGAGAGAGATGTGTGTGTGTGTGTGTGTGGTGTGTGTGTGTGTGTGTGTGACAGTGCACATTTATCACTGTTCAGAGGAGTGAAAAATGAAACCACTCAGTTGGACTCTTCACAATCAGACCGCAGTGTGGGCCTTGACCCCCCCCCCCCCCCCCCCCCCCCCCCTCCACCCCCCGACCCGCCCCACCCCATTCCCATCCCGATTGTCCAGCTGTCCCCCCTTTTCCACACTGATTGTCCAACTGTCCCCCTGTCCCATCCTGATTATCCAGCTGTGCCCCCTGTCCCATCCTGATTGTCCAACTGTCCCCCTGTCCCATCCTGATTATCCAGCTGTGCCCTCTGTCCCATCCTGATTGTCTAACTGTACCCCTGTCCCATCCTGATTGTCCAACTGTCCCCCTGTCCCATCCTGATTGTCCAACTGTCCCCCTGACCCATCCTGATTGTCCACTCTGCTGACAACGGGAAGGGAGATAAAGAGGACGATGATGATAACGATGATGATGATAATGACTGGGGTTAGATGATGATGATGGTGATGGTGATGAGGCTGTAACCAAATCTCCGGTGGGAGAAAGAAAGAACGAAGGAAAGAAAGAAAGACAGACAGAAAGAAAGAAAGACTGAAGAACGAAAGAAAGAAAGAACGAAAGAAAAACGGTCGATTGTGGAAAGAAAGAAAAAGAAACAACAAAAAGAAGGTCGACCTTTGGGCCAATGCACGCTATTGCCGGAAGCATTGGCGCCTGATGGGAATTTGATGAGCTTTCAATTCATAAACCCATTGACTGCGTCAAGCGCTGTTTGAAAGACAGAAAGAAAACACAGAAAACCAAACTGAAGAGAAATGTCATCGAAAACAAAAAAACAAAAAAACGAACATGTGGAGGGAGCGAGGGGCGGGCGTGGGTATTAAACAGGAGAGCGAGGAGAGGGGGTATAAAAGGGAGAGAGGAGGGGGTATAAAAGGGGAGAGAGGAGGGGGTATAAAAGGGGAGAGAGGAGAGGGGGTATAAAAGGGGAGAGAGGAGGGGGTGTAAAATGGGAGAGAGGAGGGGGGTATAAAAGGGAGAGGGAGGGGGGTATAAAAGGGAGAGAGGAGGGGGGTATAAAAGGGGAGAGAGGAGGGGGGTGTAAAAGGGAGAGAGGAGGGGGTATAAAAGGGGAGAGAGGAGGGGGTGTAAAAGGGAGAGAGGAGGGGGGTATAAAAGGGAGAGATGAGGGGGTATAACAGGGAGAGAGGAGGGGGGTATAAAAGGGAGAGGGGAGGGTTAAAGAGAGAGGGAGAAGGGGTATAAAAGGGGAGAGAGGCGGGGGGTATAAAGGGGGAGAGAGGAGGGGGTATAAAAGGGGAGAGAGGAGAGGGGTATAAAAGGGAGAGATGAGGGGAGTATAACAGGGAGAGAGGAGGGGGTATAAAAGGGGAGAGAGGCGGGTGGTATAAAAGGGAGAGAGCGGGGGTATAAAAGGGAGAGAGGAGGGGGTATAACAGGAGAGAGGAGGGGGTATAAAAGGGGAGAGAGAGGGGGTATAAAAGGGGAGAGAGGAGGGGTATAAAGGGGAGAGAGGAGGGGGTGTAAAAGGGAGAGAGGAGAGGGGTATAAAAGGGAGAGATGAGGGGGGTATAAAAGGGAGAGAGGAGGGGGGTGTAAAAGGGAGAGAGGAGGGGGTGTAAAAGGGAGAGAGGAGGGGTGTATAAAAGGGGAGAGAGGAGGGGGTATAAAAGGGGAGAGAGGAGGGGGTGTAAAAGGGAGAGAGGAGGGGGGTATAAAAGGGAGAGATGAGGGGGGTATAACAGCCCCGTCCCTAATAAGCCTTATGGTTTCTGTGGACGTTAAGCACCATGTTTACTTACTTGGGGTATAACAGGGAGAGAGGAGGGGGGTATAAAAGGGGAGAGAGGAGGGGCGTATAAAAGGGAGAGATGAGGGGTGTATAACAGGGAGAGAGGAGGGGGTTTGCCGTCCCTAATAAGCCTTATGGTTTCTGTGGACGTTAAGCACGATGTGCACTTTTAATTTGGGTATGAAAAGGGACAGAGGACGGGTGTAAAAGGGAGAGAGGAGGGGGGGTATAAAATGGGAGTGAGGAGGGGTATAAAATGGGAGAGAGGATGGGAGTATAAAAGGGTAGAGGAAGTATAAAAGGGAGATAGGACGGGGGTATAAAAGGGAGAAAGGAGGGGGTATAAACGGGTAGAGAGGATGGGGTATAAAACGGGAGAGAGGAGAGGGTACAAAATTTACTTACTGGGTATAAAAGGGGAGAGGGGGATATACAAGGAGGTGTGAGCCGGTTTGGCCTAGCGGTAAGGCGTTAGGCTGGTAAGCGGAAGGACCTCGGTTCGATACCGCTTCGGCTCTCCTTTCTCTTCAAAAAGGTTGTGGTTTGTGGACACTGTCTTGTGACTTTGTCCATCACTTCCTACTGAAACATTAAAATGGCTCTCATCGCTGCCCATCTTAATGCAGAAGTCATTCTGGTGGTGACAGTGTAGCGATAGGTATATAATCTCCCTCTCCCCGTCCCTAAAAAGCCTTATGGTTTCTGTGGACGTTAAGCACCATGTTTACTTACTTACTTTATGCAAGGGAGAGAGGAGGGGTATCCTGTGGTCCGGTGTCGTGCTTTATGGCCGCCACTGCACTGACACCCCGCCGGCCAGTCTACCAGCCAGCCAGTCAGTCAATCAGTCAGCCAGTCAATCAGTCAGTCAGTCAATCAGTCAACAAGTCAGTCAGCAAGCCAATCAATCAGTAAGTTAGTCCCTCAGTCAAGCAGCCAGTCAGTCAGTCTGTCATTCAGCCAGCGATCCAGTCAATCAGTCAGTTAGTCAATCCGTCAGCCAACCAGTCTGTCAGTCAATCAGGCAGGCATGTAGGCAGGCAGCCAGTCAGTCAATCAGCTAGTCAATCAGCCAGTCAATCAGTCAGTTAGTTAGTCTGTCAGCCAGCCAATCAGCCAGTCAGTCAGCCAGTAAATCAGCAAATAAACCTGTCAAACAGTCAATCAGCCAGTCAGTCAATCAGCCAGTCAATCAGTCAGTGAGTCTGTCTGTCAGCCAGCCAGTCAGCCAGCCAGTAAATCAGCAAGTCAACCAATCAGTCAGCCAATCAGCCAGTCAGTCAGTCAATCAGTCAGCCAGCCAGTCACTTAGTCATACAGTCTGTCTCGCCCCCCGCCGCCCCCCTCCCACCTCTAGTCGACCTCAGCACGGCCATACCTCTTCACCCGTATCGATCTGACGTCAAGAGTCACGGGTGGTTGGTGCTGCTCAGTGCTTGAGCTGCTCAGTGATGCGTGTCTTAACTGCGCCGTTAGTGGGGGAGGGGGTCAACGGTGGGGTGAGGGGGGGGGGTCAACGGTGGGGGGGGGGGGGGGTTAAAGAGGGAGATACCACAGTGCTGGGGACCCCCACTTGGTTCGGCGGTTTCGGTGTCTCAGTCATTCGTTTCTCGCTGTCTTGTACCACGGTTTTCTCCTTTTTCCATCATGAGTTCGTTTCTCTTCGTCTTGTACTATGGTACTCGCCTTTTTCCATCGTGTGTTCGTTTCTAGCCGTTTTGTACTGTGGTACTCGCCTTTTTCCATCGTGTGTTCGTTTCTCGCCGTCTTGTACTATGGTACTCGCCTTTTTCCATCGTGTGTTCGTTTCTCGCCGTCTTGTACTATGGTACTCGCCTTTTTCCATCGTGTGTTCGTTTCTCGCCGTCTTGTACTATGGTACTCGCCTTTTTCCATCGTGTGTTCGTTTCTCGCCGTCTTGTACTATGGTACTCGCCTTTTTCCATCGTGTGTTCGTTTTTTGCCTCGGCTTGGAGTCAAAGGGGTGAGGGGTGCGGGTGCAGGGAGGGCGGAGGGGTGGGGTTGGGGGGGTGGGGGGTACCGTATGGCTCATCACATCCACTTGGTTAGGATTGTCTCATTTCTCCTCATTTACCGGATGTGAAAGGGGAAGTCAACGATACCGATTTCACATTATTTATTATTGGCTTTCTAGTTCTTGTAGCCGACATAACTGTTTGTTCGTTGCTTGGACCAAAACTTTAGTGCCGCTTAGTTTGTCATGTCCCATTGGAACATATGCCTCTTCTTCCCCACCCTCATTTCATCTCCTCCTCCTTCTTTTCTCTCTCTCTCTCTCTCTCTCTCTCTCTCTCTCTCTCTCTCTCTCTCTCTCTCTCTCTCTCTCTCTCTCTCTCTCTCTCTCTTCTTCTTCTTCTTCTTCTGCTCCTCCTCCTTCTTTTTTCTGCTCCTTCTGTTCTTCTTTTTCTTCCTTTCTTCTTCTTCTCCTCCTCCTCTTCCTCCTCCTCCCCCTCCTCCCCCTCCTCCTTCTTCTTCTAAAAAATTGATTGTTGTATACATATATGTCCATGGAAGAAACTTAATTCTGATGTTTCTGTACATTTGCAGCAACTCTGTGAAACCTCATTAACCAGTTGCGTATTCGTGCTTATAATACCTGTTTGTAGTATAGCCGTGTTTGTTTGTGTTTGTAGTATAGCAAGGACTGGCTGTTAGATAGGTCCAAATGGACCTAACGCTACTATCCTTGAGTAGTCAAGTTTTCGAGTTCTTGTTCTTCTTCCTAAACTTTTGTTCTCCCTTTCTGCCTGATGTCACTTAATGATCTCTGACTGCTGGACAATGCACTTTGATTAGTCGTGCAAAAAGGCCCAAGCGGTTCAGTGTGAAAATCATGTGAAAAGGCCCAAGCGGTTCAGTGTGAAAATCATGTGAAAAGGCCCAAGCGGTTCAGTGTGAAAATCATGTGAAAAGGCCCAAGCGGTTCAGTGTGAAAATCATGTGAAAAGGCCAAAGCGGTTCAGTGTGAAAATCATGTGAAAAGGCCCAAGCGCTTCAGTGTGAAAATCATGTGAAAAGGCCCAAGCGGTTCAGTGTGAAAATCATGTGAAAAGGCCCAAGCGGTTCAGTGTGAAAATCATGTGAAAAGGCCAAAGCGGTTCAGTGTGAAGAGTTGTGAGGACAAGAGAAAACATCGCGCAGTCAAACATTCGCTCACTGGCCTGCCTTGGTCGTCACGTAACGCTTACAGGTCCCTCCATTGTCCACAATTCCTTTCTTTCTTTCTATGGTCAGTAACAGTCTGTTCATTGCTTTGATAAATGAATAAAAAGTCATTTTCTATCAAACATTTGCATATTATTCTTGTTCTATCAAGTTGCGTTCATTTTTAACCTTTTGTGTGTTTTGACCTTTGTTCATCTTAACCTTTTGTATGTTTTGAACTTTGTTCATTTTGATCCTTTTGTGTGTTTTGACATTTGTTCATTTTTAACATTCTGTGTTTTGCTGTAGTGTTTTTCCTCTGGCTCCCCAGATGTAAAGGAAGAAAAGGATGTGAAATGTCGAGGGCCTGGCCTTTCACGCGACATGAAGTGTTTTGCAGCACAAGACCAAGACAGACACCAGAAATCCCACACACATACAAAAGCTGAAAATGTACAAGAATGCATATATCCTAACCGAACACACACACACACACACACACACACACACACACACACACACACACACACACACACACACACACACACACACACACACACACACACACACAGAGTACACAACACACACACAAACATGTAACACAACACACACACACACACACACACACACACACACACACACACACACACACACACACACACACACACACAGAGTACACAACACACACACAAACATTAAACACACACACACACACACACACACACACACACACACACACACACACACACACACACACACACAGAGTACACAACACACACACAAACATGTAACACACACACACACACACACACACACACACACACACACACACACACACACACACACACACACACACACACAACACACACACACAGACACAACACACAAACACACACACACAACACACACACACACACACACACACACACACACACACACACACACACACACACACACACAGTACATACACGAAGCGCGCCCCACACACACACACACACACACACACACACACACACACACACACACACACACACACACATCACATCACACACAGCACACATAAAGCACGCAAACACACAACACACACACAAACACACACACACACACACACACACACACACACACACACACACACACACACACACACACGAGAATGTAGGAAATGATATTCTGTACGACAAAAACGGGGGAAGAATCCTGTGTCTTTGCCTGGAAGTAAGAAAAACGGGTTGTTCGTGATTACCTGTTCCCCAACTGGCACGCCAAAGACGTCATTGTCTACAGCAGAGGAAAGAAATCTTGGGGACGTTACGTGAAGTTACACGAGGGGCAGAGTGGGTGAGGGGGTGGGGGGGGGGGGGGGGGGGGGGGGGGGGGGGGGGGGGGGGGGGGGGGAGGGTCAGACCTAGAGCTGAACAAGTTCAGACAGATGCATAGTGCCGGAATGAGTAATGATTTCCAAGCAAGGCGAGTGCGCTTTTTCTTTCTTTCTTTTTCTGTGTATGTGTGTGTGTGTGTGTGTGTGTGTGTGTGTGTGTGTGTGTGTGTGTGTGTGTTGTGTGTGTGTGGTGTGTGTGTGTGTGTGTGTGTGTGTGTGTGTGTGTGTGTGTGTCTCTCTCTCTCTCTCTCTCTCTCTCTCTCTCTCTCTCTCTCCGTCTCTCGATCTTCTCTGTGGTGTCGCGCGTGTCGTGTGTGTGTGTGTGTGTGTGTGTGTGTGTGTGTGTGTGTGTGTGTGGTGTGTGTGTGTGTATGTATGTGTGTCTGTCTGTCTGTCTGTCTGTCTGTCTGTCTGTGTCTGTGTGTGTGTCTGTGTGCGTGTACGTGAGTGTGTGGTTCAATGTGTGTGTGTGTGTGTGTGTGTGTTCTTTTTCTCTTTTATTATGGGGGAGGGGTTGTTTCGTTCTGTTTTATTTTCTAGTTTGTCTAACTAACAGTTTGTCTTTCTAACTAACAGTTAAGCCATCTCCCCAGTAAGCGCTTTCCAACAGCAGGCTACCCCACGTGACTGCTGCCATTTCGTCCTCCCTTTTACCTCGCGCTCCTCCAGCCCCCCCCCCCCCCCCCCCCCCCCCCCCCCCCCCCCCCCCCCCCCCCCCCCCCCCACCCCATCTGTAATCGAAGCTGGGGAATCGTCTAGTCTGGGTGGTATAAGCAACCAGTTACTAAAACTGTCATTATCATACACAACAGACTGGCTTATATGCATCGAGAAAATATTTTTCCATCTGAGCTTTAACATGCCAAAATGGTTACGCTTCCAAAATCTGTGCATAAAATAAATCCAACTAATTATAGACCAATTTCATTCCTCTCCGTTCTAGAAAAGCATGTTGACATTGACATGATTATATTACTGGGATAAGCAGCAACTCCTTCACCCCTTACACTCTGGGTTTATATATAAACACTCCTGCAACACTGCATTGGCACGCCTTACAGACTCTGCTAACGGACATGAATAAATCTGACTGTCTGGCGTGGTATTCCTAGACATAAAGAAGGCTTTTCGCCTCGTTGATCGCGATATCCTAATGAAGAAGCTCACCATTTATCTTAAAAACTCATGTTTTCACTTTAGGTTTGCTAATGATATGGCACTTGTTGGATAGCTGTTAAACGAAGACTCCCTGGCAACATATTTTTCACATGTTTCACTCTTGAATGAATGGTGCAAAGAAAGCTTTCTGGAAATGAATGTTGGTAAAACAAAAGAATTAGTGCTAGATGCAAGGAAAACAACAAACATCTTTGTTGCTGTCAAGGTAAACAATGAACCGGTTGAGGTGGTGTCTAAATTTAAGTATTTAGGTACTCAGATAGATAATAAGCTACGTTTTAGTGACAATGCAGACGACAATGCAGATCTTATCTATAAAAAAATCACAGCAACGCTTGTACCTCTTGCGAAAGCTGAGATCTTTTGATGTTAATTATGAGCTGTTACAAATTATGTACAAAAGTCTAGTGGGGAGCGTTTTAACTTTTAACATTGTTGTCTGGTATGAAAACCTGCGTGTGAAGGGGAAGGCAAAACTGGCACGTATTGTTGGGATGGCAGGAAAGATAATTGGTGCAAAACAAGACTCCCTAAGCGATCTCTACCTTACAGCAGTTGAACGGAAAACCGCACGGATCTTAGACGACGCAAAGCACCCCCTCTTTTCTCAGTTTCAGAAACTCCCGTCGGGACGACGATACAAAGTGCCAATTGCCAGGCAGAATGTGTACAAAAACAACAACACTTGTATCCCAAGAGCTATTTCTGTTTTAAATTCTAGGGCTACTTAATAAGTTGGCCCTGTGGGTTTCAAGGCTCAGCTTTACTCATCTTGTGATAGTGATGATCTGATGGATGTTTAATTATTCTTTTAGTTCACTGGCAAAATAACCCAGTATGATATATCTACACATACATACATACATAACACAACAGGAAGAAACTTGCGTTCCTAAAGAATGATAAGGAAGAATATAGGTCTGTGCAAAAGGAACTGAAAGAGGAAATTCGTAAAGAAAAGGAACAGTATAAAAACAAAACAGAAAGTAATTTCACATATAATAATATGAGAAGAGTGTGGAGTGGTATGAAGTTGATGAGCAGATATGTAAACAGTAACACACAGAAAATCGCCTCAGTGAACACTGCCGGCGAAGTCAATGAACTGAATCAATTCTTCAATCGTTTTGACTGTCACGAATTTTCGCAGAAACATAGGCAGATTCATGATATTTTGAATAGAGCGTCTGCTGAGCAGGATGACTTTCACAGGCTCAATACAAACGAGAACGAGGTTCGGCGCGCGTTTCAGCAGGTGAATCCCAACAAAGCCACTGGCCCACATAACATTGCACCACGAATACTTAAGGCATGTGCTGAACAGCTTGCTTACATTTTTTGTATTATATTTAATGCGTGTTTCTCCACAAATACTGTTCCAACTACTTGGAAGACTGCATGCATTGTGCCTATACTGAAACGACCTGTCATATCGTCCATGGATGATCTTCGCCCTGTAGCGTTTACCTCTGCTGTGATGAAAGTATGTGAACGCGTGGTTCTCTGTAAATTGGAAAAGTTAGTAAAAGATTACATCGATCCATTACAGTTTGCTTACAGGAAAAACAGGAGTACTGATGATGCGGTTTTATACAGTTTAGAAAATATATACTCGCATTTAGAGAAGGAAAAAAAAAAAGGAAGTACTGTAAGAATTATGTTCTTCGATTTTTCCAGTGCCTTTAACACAATACAGCCACATTTACTTGTTCAAAAACTTTTAAATATGAAACTACCGTCATCGGTTATTTCATGGATCTTTGACTATCTTACAAGTAGACTTCAATATGTAAGGCTAAATGGATTACTGTCATTGCTATTAGAACAAACACTGGTGCACCTCAAGGTACAGTTTTAGTACCCTTTTTGTTTGCGCTGTATACAGCTGACTGTAGAAGCACTGATGAGTCATGTCCTGTAGTAAAATTTGCAGATGATACAGAACTGGTTGGAAAAATTAGTAATGATGAAGATGCAATATACCACAAGCAGATTGAAAACTTTGTGAATTGGTATGATAAAAATTACTTGTATTTGAATGTTTCCAAAACGAAAGAGATGTACATTGATTTTAGAAAGAATCAAAGATGCCCCAAACCAGTCTACACTAAAGGAGAAGCGGTGGAGAGAGTAGATACATATAAGTACTTAAGTGTGGTTTTTGATAGTAAATTGAACTGGAAAGAGAACATAAACTCTGTGCTGAAAAAAGTAACTCGAGAATGTATTGCATGAGAAAGCTGAGATCATTTGGAGTAAATTCAGATATGCTAGTAATTTTTATAATGCTGTAATATGTAGTATTATTATGTTTGGTTCTGTCTATTGGGGTGGGAATATTTTAAAATTAGATACAGGGAGGTTGGAAAAGATTGTAAAAAAAAAAGAAAAAAAAAGCAGGTCATGTTGTGGGAAAGCTACTGAACAGTTTTAAGACTTTACACGAAAAGAGACTGTACAGAAAACTAATGCAAATATTAAACGACCCTAACACCCAATGAGACACTACTCTGATAGCAGACGTAGCAACAGGAGTGGAAGATTTTTACTTCCGAGAACAAATACAAACTGTTATAAAGCCTCGTTTTTACCCTCGGCTCTGTCAGTTTTCAATGAAAATTATACCAGTCATTAACTGAATGTGCGAATGCGCTAGACGTCTGTTTCTAACGGAGGGTCGGGGATGTGTCAACCTAAATTTTTTTATTTAATTTGAGAGTTTTTACGTTTTGGTTTGACACAGAGAAAGCATTATTCCAGGTAATTTTGGGTTTGCTATTAGTGTATGCAGATTGAGAGAAAGGGGGCGTATGTCTAAGAGTGTGTATGCGCGTGTGGTTCATGATTTAGAATTATTGAGATATGTTCTTCGTTGTGCGATCGAACGACAGCTTTAATTTCCCACTGGGATTAATAAAGTATATTGTTATTGTTATTGTTATACAGACATACATACGTATCCGCATAACTGTCTTAATTCTGAGTTAACTAAAAATAATTGTGTGCAGTATTTGCCCATGACAATTTACTCTGTGTGGTTTAAACAAAGTTTATTTACATTCATGAAAATATGGACAATCAAAATCATTGTATGAGCATTAAACAAGCTAAGCTTATAGTAAATGCTCACAAACATAATTTGCTAATTAATTCATTTTGCAACAACGGGTATGTATGTTTATATTAAACAACATGAAAGCAACGACAAAAATCAATCGAAAATCAAGAGAGAGAGAGAGAATGCTCTTATGCGCTGCCAGTAACTATTTAATTGAGTTTGTCATTCCATGGAAAAACGGCCGGACTGGGTAATGAAATCTTGGACAGCTTTAAATATTAATGAGTTCATATTGTTTGATATGTTTGGATCCCCTTGCAGGAGGGTAGTAATGTTTAGCAAATTTGCAGGGAGTCTGAATATGGTGTTTTGACGTACGTGTGTAAAACGTGGGCAGTGTAGAATGTAGTGTTCAGATGTTTCTTTCTTTCTCCACAATCACAAGAGCTATTTGTTGTTAAGTGTCTGTTAACAGGTCGTAATTTAGGTCGCTTATTCCAAGACGGAGTTTGCAATGTGTTATCTGTGCTTTTCGACTACCGTTGTAAAAGAAAGGCGGGGGATTTGTGTCATTTCTGGAGAGGAAGTGTTTAACTTGACTATTGATTCTGGTAAATTATTCCCAGTGTAGTTGTCGATGGGAAAATGATTGCCTGTAAGTCTCAGTCTTATGTTTTGGTACCTGTCGTTGGAGTGGTCGTCGTCGATGGTATGGATTAGTTGAGGAAACAAGTGGGGTAAATGTTCTTTCAAGTAAGTCGGGGTATTTTCTTGAACAATCTTGTGGTACATAATAATTTTGTGTCTGAAGCGTCTTTCTCGTAAAGTCGTAAACCCTGATTCAGTGTATAGTTTCTGGTGACTTGTTCCGCGAACAGCTCCTATAATGGTTCTTATTGCATCGAGGTGTAAACTTTCCAGTTCTTCTGCTAATTTCAGACTACAATTATCCCAAATGACGTCGGCGTAATCTAACTGCGGTAATATAAAAGACCTATACATGGTTTCAAGAGCTTTTCTGCTAAGACGATATTTAAACGATCTTAGGCAAGCGACTTGACATCTACATTTTGCAATTAACATTTTAATATGACTCTCCCATTTACAGTTGTTTTGAAAAATGATTCCTAAATGTTTATGGCTATAAGTGTCTTCTAAAATAGTCCTTCCAAAATTCAGTGATTGAAATTGGTGGTTTTTGTTCCTGGTTATGTTCATCAGTTCTGTCTTCCTTTCGTTAAACTCAATTTTCCATTTATTTGCCCATTGCATTATTTTTTCAACATCATTGTTTAGAATTTCAGCTCGGATGTGTGGATTTTCTAAACACAAATACATACTAGTGTCATCTGCGAAAAGCTTAATAACTGATTCAATGTCTTCAACAATGTCATTTATGTAGATAAGGAACAGAAGAGGTCCTAGACTGAGCCCTGTGGGACACCTGCATTTACTCTGTGTGAGTGCATGTGTGTGTGTGTGTGTGTGTGTGTGTGTGTGTGTGTGTGTGTGTGTGTGTGTGTGTGTGTGTGTGTGTGTGTGTGTGTGTGTGTGTGTGCGTGCGTGCGTGAATGTGTGTGTGTGTGTGTGTGTGTGTGTGTGTACATATGCGTGTGTATGCACATTGTTATTGTTAAATATTTTGCTTTTGTATTTGAGCGGTTTTTAGCTCAGTGTTTGACTGAATTTTTGATGTTTTATTGTAAGATGTATTGAATGTTTTATGTAAATGACCAGACAGAAGGCAAATTTCTCAACACAGTGACAATAAAGTTGTATTGTATTGTACTCTACCATTTTCGAAATCATATCTTGATAGCAGAATGCAATGTGTCTTACATTATGGCTTTTACTCCTCTGAAGACCCAGTAAGTTTGGTGTACCACAAGGTTCTGTCTTGGGACCTATTCGTTTTAGTCTCTTTATTAATGACCTTCCATTACTCGTGAAAAATATATCCATTGATTGCGACATGTTGGCAGATGACAAAACTGCGCATATCTGGAAAAGACACTTTATAAATCAGAAGCAATATGCAAGACAGCTTAGATCAGGCATGCAATTGGTGTGACAATGATTATATGGTCACAATCCCATCAAAACCAAGTCTATGATAATCGCTACCAGATAGAAACACAAGCTGTCACCCTAACCGCTAGATTTAGTAGCTAAGAAAGTAAACATGGTGCTTAACGTCCACAGAAAACATGAGGCTTATTAGGGACGGGTAGAAGGGGGAAGGGGGTATGGAGGTGGGGGGAGAGGGAGATTATATACCTATCGCTACACTGTCACCACCAGAATGACTTCTGCATTTAAGTGGGCAGCGATGAGAGCCATTTTAATGTTTCATAATTGTAAGGGACAAAGTCACAAGACAGTGTCCACAGACCACAACATTTGAAGAGAAAGGAGAGCCGAAGCACATTCGAACCGAGGTCCTTCTGCTTACCAGCCTAACGCCTTACCGCTAGACCAAACCCGCTCACTCTAGTAGCTTATATGAATCTGTCATATATTTTACTGCCTTATCTAGGTTGTGTCCTTTTAAATATATGTATAACTGGCAGATGTATGCTTTTAAACATATGTATAAATGTTGTATGCAGTGTATGCCTGTGTACATCTGGCGCTGCAACGCACACTTTTTGTGTTGAATTGTTTATGCTTTGTGAGTATATATTCACTCATTCGTTGGATTGGATGCTTTGTAATTTGTTTGTTTGTTTTTTGTCCTTTCTATTATTCATCAGTAGCTTAGAAAGGATTAGTTGTTAGACAAGTTATGACTGAACCTAAACTACAATCCATGAAAAGTTTTGGAGTTAGCCGGAGTTCTCTCTCTCTCTCTCCCTCTCTCTCTCTCTCTCTCTCTCTCTCTCTCTCTCTCTCTCTCTCTCTCTCTCTCTCTCTCTCTCTCTCTTAAATTCTCATGTATAAAATTTCACTCACTTATTCATGCTTATGTGTATATAAATGTTGCCTGTAATTCCATGTTTACTCATCAGTAGCTTAGCAAGGACTAGTTGTTCGACAGGTTTTTGACTGAACCTAAACTTCAATCCTTGTAAAATAAAGTTTTCGCGGAGTTCAAGTTCGAGTTCGAGTTCCCTTATGCCCTGTAATTTTATTTTTACTCGTCAGTACCTTAGCAAGCATGCACTGTGTGTACCTGGCGCTATGAATGTGCATGGTTTTGTGTGGACATTTTATAGGCCATATCTAAATTTTCATCCATTCATTCATTCATACAATCCTTGTGGAATAAGGTTTTCGAGTTCGAGTTCACTTCCTTTTACTTTTCTTGTTGTTTCTTATAAGATATAAACATTAATAGCCTCTGTTTCTTCTCTATTATTAGTGATTGTAGTTAACATGAGTTGACTTATTCTACTGGCTAATCTGCTGGTTGGATTATTATGCATGTATTTATAACTGAGTAAAAAAAAAAACTTTTTTCTTTTCTTTCCTTTTTTCTTGTTTTTGTTTTGTTTTGTTTTGTTTGTTGTTGATGGGGGTGTTTGTTGTTGATGGGGGTGCTTTGTTGTTAATGGGGGTGCTTTGTTGTTGATGGGGGTGTTTGTTGTTGATGGGGGTGTTTGTTGTTGATGGGGGTGTTTGTTGTTGATGGGGGTGTTTGTTGTTGATGGGGTGTTTGTTGTTGATGGGGGTGTTGATGGGGGTGTTTGTTGTTGATGGGGGTGTTTGTTGTTGATGGGGGTGCTTTGTTGTTGATGGGGGTGTTTGTTGTTGATGGGGGTGCTTTGTTGTTGGTGTTGTTTTGTTGTTTTGTTGTTTGTTTGTTTGTTTGTTGCTTTCTTTCTTGTTTTCTTTCTGCATACAGATTATGTCTCGTAATGTTTTACTCACCAGTGGCTTATCAACGACTAGCTTTTAGACAGGTTTGACTGAACCTAAACTACAAGCTTTGTAAAAGAAAACTTTCGAGTTCAAGTTCTCTATATTTGTGGTGGTAACTCAAATGTTTCCTGTTCAGTGACAAAGTGTTCAGTGCCTTTCCATCTTCAAACTGATTTCTGGCAGCTTTGACTTTGACAAGTAAATGGATAAAGGGAAGTAAGCGGGTGGCGCAGAGCGGAAGGAACGTGCTTTGCAGCCAGGCCGCTGTCCGCTGCCACAAGCGTAAATTGACGACGACAAACAGCCAGGGGCTCTTGACACCACTCTTACACAGGTATGCCCCCTACCTGCCGCCAGGGAAGCTACTCTCACATCTTGTGAAGGTTTGCCTCCTCTTGATTTTCCACTCAGATGTCACTGTTAATTATCCGAAGTTGACAGTTGAGCATGCGTAGTTATGCATTTTGTGAGTACTTCGGATGCGGGACATCGACAGAGATGGAAATAGGAGTCTGAAGCGTATGCGTGACTTAATATGTGGTGGTAGTGGTAGTGGTGGTAGCGTGTGTGTGTGTGTGTGTGTGTGTGTGTGTGTGTGTGTGTGTGTGTGTGTGTGTGTGTGTGTTGTGTGTGTTGTGTGTGTGTGTGTGTGTGTGTGTGTGTGTGTGTGTGTGTGTGTGTGTGTGTAACTAATTAGGCCTGTTTTACGAATTTACTATTATTGTACTAAGCTGTTTCACACAACAATGATAGGCTGGTGCAGAAAGACCTGTTAAGTAACGAATGTTGTCTCGTGTCACTATGTATACTCATGGGTTACCGTGTCAGTATGTTTGCTCATGGGGTACTTTGTCAGTATGTGTGATCATGGGTTACCGTGTCAGTATGTTTGCTCATGGGGTACTGTATCAGTATGTGTGATCATGGGTTATCGTGTCAGTATGTGTGATCACGGGTTACAGTGTCAGTATGTGTGCTCATAGGTTACCGTGTCACTATGTGTGCTCATTGGTTACCGTGTCAGTATGTGTGCTCATGGGTTACCGTGTCACTATGTATACTCATGTGTTACCGTGTCACTATGTGTATATTCATGAGTTGCTTTGTCATTATGTGTTCACGCGTGGGTTACCGTGTCACTATGTGTATATTCATGAGTTGCTTTGTCATTATGTGTTCACTCATTGGTTACCGTGTCACTGTGTGTATTCATGAGTTGCTGTGTCATTATGCGTTCGCTCATTGGTTACCGTGTCACTATGTGTGTATTCATGAGTTGCTGTGTCATTATGTGTTCGCTCATTGGTTACTGTGTCACTATATGTGTATTCATGAGTTGTTGTGTCATTATGTGTTTGCTTATTGGTTACTGTGTCACTATGTGTGTATTCATGAGTTGCTTTGTCATTATGTGTTTGCTCATTGGTTACCGTATCACTATGTGTGTATTCATGGGTTGCTGTGTCAATAATTGTTTGCTCATTGGTTACCGTGTCACTATGTGTGTATTCATGGGTTACAGTGCCACTATGTGTGTACTGATTGGTTACCGTGTCACTATGTGTGTATTCATAGGTTACAGTACCACTATGTGTGTACTGATTGGTTACCATGTCACTATGTGTGTATTCATGGGTTGCTGTGTCATTATATGTGTACACATTGGATACTGTGTCACTGTGTGTGTATTCATGGGTTGCTGTGTCATTATGTGTTTACTCATTGGTTACCGTGTCACTATGTGTGTGTATTCATGGGTTACAGTGCCATTATGTGTGTACTGATTGGTTACCGTGTCACTATGTGTGTACTGATTGGTTACCGTGTCACTATGTGTGTACTGATTGGTTACCGTGTCACTATGTGTGCACTGATTGGTTACCGTGTCACTGTGTGTGTACTGACTGGTTACCGTGTCACTATGTGTGTACTGATTGGTTACCGTGTCACTATGTGTGTACTGATTGGTTACCGTGTCACTATGTGTGTACTGATTGGTTACCGTGTCACTATGTGTGTACTGATTGGTTACCGTGTCACTATGTGTGTACTGATTGGTTACCGTGTCACTGTGTGTGTACTGACTGGTTACCGTGTCACTATGTGTGTACTGATTGGTTACCGTGTCACTATGTGTGTACTGATTGGTTACCGTGTCACTATGTGTGTACTGATTGGTTACCGTGTCACTACGTCATAAGCTACGACCTCTATGCGCCATCTGGGCACAAGGTGATCACAGACAAACCAACTGACAAACGGACAGACTGACAGACAGACAGACTGACAAACGGACAGACTGACAGACAGACAGACAGACTGACTAACGGACAGACCGACAAACAGACAGACTGACAAACGGACAGACATACTGACAAACGGACAGACAGACTTAGAGACTGACTGACAGAGACAGTAAGACTGACAGACAGACAGACAGATTTGAGACTGACTGACAGAGACAGTAAGGCTGACAGACAGACAGACAGACAAACCGAGAGAGACTGACAGACAGACATACTGGCAGACAGACAGAGACAAACTGAATGAATGACTGAACGAATGGCAGACAGAGACCGACCGACTGACTGATATACAGAGAGACAGACTGATATGCCGACAGACAGTCAGACAGACAGACAGACATGCAGACAGGATGGGCTGCGTGTGGCCCGGTCTTAATTTACGCAGAGTTAGAATTTTTCGTTGTTGTTGTTGTTGTTGATTAAATCCGAAGTCAAAAAAACCAGCGGACTTAATTATTGCTCGAAAGAGTTCACGTGAACACTGACAAAACAGACCCCCCCCCCGCCCCCCGCCCCCCGTCCCCCACCACCACCCCCCCTCCGCCCCCCCCCCCCCCCCCCCCCCCCTTCCCCCCCCCCCCACCTACGGTATCTGTCATGGCGTGCCAGTAAATAGCAGGTAGGCAAACTCCACCAAAGACACAGCCTCGAGCATCAGAAGTAAACAGCAAGGTAACGGAGGGGGGCGGTGCGGCGGGGGGGGGGGGGGGGGGGGGGGGGGGGGCCGAGGCTGGTACTTCGTGCATTGTTCTGTGAAAGAAGACTTCATGACTCCCAAGAGATATCTCCTCCTTCGCTTGTTTGAAGCATTGGCATGTTATCTCCCCTTCTCTACATACCCCCTACGCCTCCCTCCCCCCTCCCCACTATTCTCTTTCCCTTCTTTCTCACACATACGCATATTCATGCACACCTCCGCGTACACACACACACACACACACACACACACACACACACACACACACACACGCACACACACACACACAACACGCACACACACGCACACACACGACACACACACACACACACACACACACACGCACACACGACACGCACGCACGCACGCACGCACGCACACACACACACACACACACACACACACACACACACACACACACACACACACACACACACACAACAAACAAACAAACAAACAAACAAGAAACAAAACAAAAAGAAATGGGTTTTCCATCAAAATATTTCGCATTGCTTCTCTTTTGACGTGCTGATTGCTAGTTTCTCGGTTTGGTTTTTGTCGTTGTTGTTGTTGCTGGTTTTCCTCTTCTTCTTTTCACAGTAATTAGTGTTAATGTGCGAGTCGTTCGGAGGCCACCCTATGCGGCTGACGGGACGTTAAACTCCAGGAACCAATTCAGTCCATCTCCTCCTCAGACCAAATCTGTAACCTCATCTAGTTCAGGACACAAACAAGGCCACCATCTTCTGTCTGCCACTCGGTACAGAGGAGAGACAGGAGGGCAGGCAGCGAGAGAGAGAGAGAGGGTGGAGAGACAGCGACACACACTGACAGGGTGGAGAGACAGGAGGGGAGACAGCGACACACACTGACAGGGTGGAGAGACAGGAGGGTAGACAGCGAGAGAGAGAGAGACAGGGTGGAGGGTGGATAGACAGCGACACACACTGACAGGGTGGAGAGACAGGAGGGTAGATAGCGACACACACTGACAGGGTGGAGAGACAGGAGGGTAGACAGCGACACACACTGACAGGGTGGAGGGTGGAGAGACAGCGGCACACACTGACAGGGTGGAGGGTGGAGAGACAGGAGGGTAGACAGCGGCACACACACACACACACAAGGGAGCAGGCGAGGTGAGGTCTGGACACAAAAACGCCATTCAACATTTCTGCTGGCAACACTGACAAGCCGGGTGTGGATGAACAGACCTGAAAGAAAGAAACAAAGAAAGGAGCAAACGCTAAACAGGCACACAACTCGGGGCGTAATGTTATCCTGTTGGTTTAGTTATTAAGTTGGCAGCTACCCGGTACCACCACCCACCCACCGCCCCCCCCCCCCCTCCCCCTCCATCCCCCCCCCCCCCCCCCCCCCCCGCTCCCTCCCCCAACCCCCTTCCCCCATCTGCCCCGTTCTGTCGGTCGGCGTTAGTTTGTTGTTCACGTTTGTCATCACACTGGTTGCACGCGCCTCGCATCATGGCAACTTACTTTTACCCCCCCCCTCTCTCTCTCTCTCTCTCTCTCTCTCTTCTCTCTCTCTCTCTACCAATCCGTGTAAAAATAAAGTTTTCGTCTTCGGGTTCTCTCTCTCCTTCTCTTTCTCTCTCGCGCACGCGTGTTGTGTGTGTGTGTGTGTGTGTGTGTTGTGTGTGTGTGTGTGTGTGTGTGTGTGTGTGTGTGTGCGTGCAAATACATTAAAGTTTGTGCAACACAGACTGATCAATGTTTGTGCGATAGACTGATAAATGTTTGCACGACACAAACACTGACAAATATCTGTGCAACACAAAGATTAATCAGTACCTGCGCGTTAGTCCGAGAAAACAAAAAGTTGATAATCGTACTGACAATGGCCCAGTGTATGTACAACGTAAGAGCAAAACATACCAATAATCAAATGACATTTTCTCTTCTCTCTCTCAGCTTGCAAGCTGGTCGGTCTGTCGCACACCTCCCCACCTCCCATAGTCACACACGTCCTATAGTCACACACCTCCCCACTTCCCATAGTCACACACGTCCCATAGTCCCACACGTCCCACAGTCACACACCTCCCCACGTCCCATAGTCACACTCGTCCCATAGCCACACACCTCCCCACGTCCCATAGTCACACACGTCCCATAGTCCCACACGTCCCATAGTCACACACCTCCCCACGTCCTATAGTCACACACGTCCCATAGTCACACACCTCCCCATGTCCCATAGTCACACACGTCCCATAGTCACACACCTCCCATAGTCACACCTCCCCACGGCACACAGTCACACACCTCCCCACAGCACACAGTCACACACCTCCCCACGTCCCATAGTCACACCCTTCCACGGCCCACAGTCACACACCTCCCCACTTCCCATAGTCACACACGTCCCATAGTCACACACGTCCGACAGTCACACACCTCCCCACGTCCCATAGTCACACACGTTCCACAGTCACACACCTCCCCACGTCTTATTGTCACACACGTCCCATAGTCACACACCACCAGACGTCCCATAATCACACGCGTCCCATAGTCCCACACGTCCCACACTTCCCCACGTCCCACAGTCACACACCTCCCCACGTCCCATAGTCACACACATCCCATATTCACACACCTCCCCACGTCCCATAGTCTCACACCTCTTCACGTCCCATAGTCACACACCTCTTCACGTCCCATAGTCACACACGTCCCCACGTCCCATAGTCACACACCTCCCCACGGCCCATAGTCTCACACCTCCCCACGGCCCATAGTCACACACCTCCCCACGGCCCATAGTCACACACCTCTTCACGTCCCATAGTCACACACGTCCCCACGTCCCATAGTCACACACCTCCCCACGGCCCATAGTCTCACACCTCCCCACGGCCCATAGTCACACACCTCCCCACGGCCCATAGTCACACACCTCCCCACGGCCCATAGTCACACACCTCCCAACGTCCCACAGTCACACACCTCCCCACGTCCCACAGTCACACACATCCCATAGTCACCCACCTCCCCACGTCCCACAGTCACACACATCCCATAGTCACCCACCTCCCCACGTCCCACAGTCACACACATCCCATAGTCACCCACCTCCCCACGTCCCACAGTCACACACATCCCATAGTCACCCACCTCCCCACGTCCCACAGTCACACACATCCCATAGTCACCCACCTCCCCACGTCCCACAGTCACACACATCCCATAGTCACCCACCTCCCCACGTCCCACAGTCACACACATCCCATAGTCACCCACCTCCCCACGTCCCACAGTCACACACATCCCATAGTCACCCACCTCCCCACGTCCCACAGTCACACACATCCCATAGTCACCCACCTCCCCACGTCCCATAGTCACGAGCTGGTCGGCCCGTCACACACCTCCCCATGCCCGGCGATAGACCCCCCTCCCAAAGTCACGTGTTCACAAACGTTTACTCCAACTGCCATGCGTGCCACTGTGTTGACACTGAATGCACGATGAGTGGAGTCTGTGTCCTGTCCATTTCACTCAAGATAGTTTTGAATGCGCTCGGAAAAGCACGTGATTATGCGCTCCAACCCATCTCTCAGAAGTCTGCGATACTAACCAATGTTGCCTTTAAAACAGTTCCAGTGCTTGTCCCATTGACGATGACCTTTTCTCGTCCTTTGAAGGAAGATCGTCGAGCGCTTCCTCTTTCCACGCCTCTCTCCTCCAGGCGATCGATGGGGCTTTTCCACAGACTGTCATTTGTGACGTTTGTCTGACTGAAGTTTGTGACGTGTGACTGACTGAAGTTTGTGACGTTTGTCTGACTGAAGTTTGTGACGTGTGACTGACTGAAGTTTGTGACGTGTGACTGACTGAAGTTTGTGACGTTTGTCTGACTGAAGTTTGTGACGTTTGACTGGCTGAAGTTTGTGACGTTTGACTGACTGAAGTTTGTGACGTTTGACTGGCTGAAGTTTGTGACGTTTGTCTGACTGAAGTTTGTGACGTATGACTGGCTGAAGTTTGTGACATTTGTCTGACTGAAGTTTGTGACGTGTGACTGACTGAAGTTTGTGACATTTGACTGACTGAAGTTTGTGACGTGTGACTGACTGAAGTTTATGAAGTTTTACTGACCGAAGTTTGTGACGTTTTAACTGACTAAAGTTTGTGACGGTTGTCTGACTGAAGTTTGTGACGTGTGACTGACTGAAGTTTGTGACGTGTGACTGACTGAAGTTTGTGACGTTTGTCTGACTGAAGTTTGTGACGTTTGACTGGCTGAAGTTTGTGACGTTTGACTGACTGAAGTTTGTGACGTTTGACTGGCTGAAGTTTGTGACGTTTGTCTGACTGAAGTTTGTGACGTATGACTGGCTGAAGTTTGTGACATTTGTCTGACTGAAGTTTGTGACGTGTGACTGACTGAAGTTTGTGACATTTGACTGACTGAAGTTTGTGACGTGTGACTGACTGAAGTTTATGAAGTTTTACTGACCGAAGTTTGTGACGTTTTAACTGACTAAAGTTTGTGACGGTTGAATGGCTGAAGTTTCTGACGTTTGGCGGACTGAAGTTTTGTGACGTTTGACCGACTGAAGTTTGTGACGTTTGAGTGACTGAAGTTTATGACGGTTGACTGACTAAAGTTTGAGACGTTTGACTGACTGAAGCTGGTCGGGTGGCTGGCAGGTGGGAACCTTCATTAGGCCTCTGCTGTAAATTGCTGGCTGTAAGCAGTGATGAACACGCCGACGTGTTGTGTTCCAACCGCTTGGCGACAGACAACATTTACGACACCTTGACATCGAAGGTCAGACATCGTGGGGGAGCTCATGACGTCACGGCGAGATCAGCCCGCCGCGTTCCTGGGTTATCTACACAAACACCTCTACCACCTCTTCTACCCGGATCAAGCCAGATCAGTCCCCGCGTGTTAAGTACTGTCGGTGCCGACTGAATAGCTGTTAGCGTGAGGTCCGGGCGGCGGCCCGGCTTTGTTCTAGACTAGGACCAAAGATCTTTTCAGGCTGGCGCTGTTTAGAACCGCTAGTGCTACAGTGACGTGTCGTCTTCCCCACCTGATCGTTCTGTGTCCAGACTGGTAACCCGACTCGTGCAGCTGTGAAGTAACGACAAAGGCTGCGTCGCCAGAACTCGTTCAGTTCTCCGTGACTCTTTAATTCATTTCTTTATTCATACGTTGTTGTTTTTTTGTTGTTGTTGTTTTTCTTCTTCTTCTTCTTCTTTTTCTTTTCTTTTTTCTTTCTTTCTTTTTTTCTTTTTTCTTTCTTTGTTTTGTTTTTGACGCTGCTGACGTCTTCGCTGGTGATTACCCGGGGGTGGGGGGTGGGGGGAGGTGGGGTGGGGTGGGGGGGGGTGGAGACTGGAAGAGGGAAGCGAAGTGTAGCGAGTTCGTGCGCGTGCGTGCGTGTGTCGTACGTGCGCATGTGTGCATGCGGGTGAGGGTGAGGGTGAGGGTGAGGGCGAGGGTGAGGGTGAGGGTGAGGGATAGAATGAACTATGTAATTCATTATTAAATCAGGTTGTGTGTTGCTGTAATGGTTCATGTATAGCGCTTTTAGCCTCACACCTGTATCATACAGGGATTCGGCGAATTATAAATGCAGTTAGTTTTTTTAATATTCTTTAATCAGCCAGACTCAGATTTTAAATCAGAGTATCGTTCGGTCAGTAGGCTGGTTAGTTCGCCAATAGTCCGTCAATGTGTGGGTGGTCAGTAGGGTTAGTTCGCCAATAGTCCGTCAATGTGTGGGTGGTCAGTAGGGTCAGTTCGCCAATAGTCCGTCAATGTATGGGTGGTCAGTAGGGTCAGTTCGCCAACAGTTAGTCAGTGTGTGGGTGGTGTCAGTTCGCCAACAGTCAATTAGTCAGTGTGTGTCGAGTGGCCTGTCCATCAACAGTTTGTGGGTTGATTTGTAGGTTGTTGGGGTTTGAGGGTGTTGGTAACTTCATGTCAACAGTCAGTCAGTCGGTCAGCCAGTCAGCAAGAGCTTGGTGTTGACCGTTGTTTGTTGACCAGCTGGAAAAGGGTCATTATCTGACCAGTGGTACTGGCCACTGCCATGGGTCAAAACAGTCCATCGGCTGTGCCGTCCTCTCTTCTTCCACTTGTTCCACGTCTCTTTGTCTCTGTCCCGCTGTTGCTGTTTGGCTTTCCTTTCACACACACACACACACACACACACACACACACACACACACGCACGCACCGCACACA
The DNA here is from genome assembly GCA_018857735.1 of Alviniconcha marisindica. Taxonomy (NCBI): domain Eukaryota; kingdom Metazoa; phylum Mollusca; class Gastropoda; family Provannidae; genus Alviniconcha; species Alviniconcha marisindica. The sequence continues at coordinate 89,800 of JABMCL010002472.1, read as the reverse complement.
CACCACCACACACACACCAACACAAACACACACACACACACACACACACACACACACACACACACACACACACACACACACACACACACACACACACACACACACACACACACACCACACACACACACACACACACACACACACACACACACACACACACACACACACACACACACAACACACACACACACACACACACACACACACCACACACACACAACAACACAACACACACACACACACACACACACACACACACACACACACACACACACACACACACACACACCAGGCAGAGGTAAGCACTGTGGTATGAGTGCAGGACGGGGAGTGGCCGCGGGCGATAATGGGACCCCAGGCCCCAAATCCCGACACAAAGCGGCCACAGTGGCAGCAATCCGCCTCGCGCCTCGCGTTGGACCCCAGCCGCTGTACTGGCTCTGATCCACTTTGTGCAAACGGGGACCAGCAGTGCCGGCTAATTGTTATAATTAATGCAGGGGTCCCGTCGTGGCAACAGCAGGGCTGTGATTGTGCGGGTGGATATCGGGGTGGGTCGGGTGCCCCGGGGGGAGGGGGGGGTGCTTGTCACGTGGGGGTGTGGATGGGGGTAAATTTGAGGTGGGGGTAAATTTGGGGTGGTGGTGGGGTGGTGAGGGATGATGTGGGTGGGTTGAGTGTGTGGTGGGAGGTGTGTGGATGTGGGTGTGTCTGTGGGTGGGTGGGTGGTTTGGGGTGTGAAGCCGGGAGGTGTAGGTGTGGACGATGGTTGGGGTGAGGTGTGTGTGGGTGTGTCGGGGTATGGATGGTTAGAGTGTGGGTTGGGTTGGTGGGTGTGCGTGTATATGTGGGTGGGTGGGTTGGGTTGTGGGGTAGGGCGGTGGGTGGGGGCGGGTGTATATGCGTGGATGGGGTGAGTGAGATGGGATGGGAAGGTGGATGTGGGTGTGGGTGTAAGGATGCCTGTGTGTGGACGTGGGTGTGTGGGATGGGGTGTGTGGTGGGGATGTGTGGAAATGTGTGTGTGGGGGGGGGGAGGAGGTGTCCATGGACATGTGACCAACACGGCACGTGCAGCGCTGACCGCGTGCCCAGCACACGGAGAATGACCGACAGACAATGAGCGAGGTCACGGCGGGACTGGGGTGTGCAAAAATGGAGAGAGCGTCTCGAAACATTGCTGTTTACACCGGAGTCGGGCTAAACTGCTAAAGCCTCGGTTTTGATTTTGGTTACCCTGCTGACCTGACCTGACGAATGTTGCTAATAATCAATGGAAATGTCCGTAGCCCACTAACTACCCCTGCACCGACAGCCTTGGAAACGGTCCACTGCAGCAGCAAGCCTGGTCCGCGGACCCGTCACGTTACATGTCGAGAGACAGCAAGCCTGGTCCGCGGACCTGTCACGTTACATGTCGAGAGACAGCAAGCCTGGTCCGCGGACCTGTCACGTTACATGTCGAGAGACAGCAAGCCTGGTCCGCGGACCTGTCACGTTACATGTAGAGAGACAGCAAGCCTGGTCCGCGGACCTGTCACGTTACATGTAGAGAGACAGCAAGCCTGGTCCGCGGACCTGTCACGTTACATGTAGAGAGACAGCAAGCCTGGTCCGTGGACCTGTGGAGTAGAGAGACTGCAATCCAAAGCGCAGTCAGGCAGCTTGATCCATCTCATCTCCACCCACACCGGCACAGTGAATAATTAAACAATGTCCCAGTTCCTGCAATTCGTCATGCCCTACTGTTGCCATGACGGCCTCTTGGAAGAAGAGGAGGAGGAGGAAAAGACGACGACGAAGAAGAAGGGGAAGAAGATGATAAAGATGAGGAGGACGAAAAAACACAACCAACCAAACAACACCAACCCGACGACGTCGAAAATGAAGGAGGGGGAAGTAAGAAGGCGACGACGAAGAAGGAGGAGGAGATGACAATTAAAATAATAATTACAAAAGGACAAGAAGACGACAAAGAAAATAAATACACAGAGGAAGAAGAAGAAGAAGAAAAGAAGGAGAAGGAAAAGACGACAACAGCAAAAACTGGAGGAGAAGACGACAACAAGGACGACGGCAACAAGAAGACGAGGAAAAGAAGAAAGGACGAAACAAAGAAAGCCGATTCGGACCATCACTAAAACTGATTACTGCAGTAAAAGACATTGTCCGACAATACCTGTCCGTCCTTGCTGTCCGACACCACCGTGCCACACTAGACAGTTCCGTGTCTGGAAGCTGTTGTCCGATACTATGGTGCTAGGCTGGATAGTTCTAATTTTGGAAACTAGTGTCGACACCACTATGGCACACTAGACACTTCTATGTCTCTAACTAGTGTCGACACCACTATGGCACACTAGACACTTCTATGTCTCTAACTAGTGTCGACACCACTATGGCACACTAGACACTTCTATGTCTCTAACTAGTGTCGACACCACTATGGCACACTAGACACTTCTATGTCTCTAACTAGTGTCGACACCACTATGGCACACTAGACACTTCTATGTCTCTAACTAGTGTCGACACCAGTGTGCCGAAGTGGTCAGTTCTGTGTGTAAAAAATAGTGTCCCATACCACTATGCCATAGTGGTTAGTTCTGCGTGTAAAAAATAGTGTCCCATACCACTATGCCATAGTGGTTAGTTCTGTGTGTAAAAAATAGTGTCCCATACCACTGTGCCACAGTGGTTAGTTCTGTATCACTGTGAAAACTCTGCCCCCACCACCACCACCACTGTGCTACAGTGGTTAGTTCTGTGAGTAAAAACTAGTGTCCCATACCACTGTGCCACAGAGTATAGTTCTGTGTGTGAAAACTAGTGTCCCACACAAGTGTGCCACGGAGGATAGTTCTGTGTGTGAAAACTAGTGTCCCACACCGCTGTACCACAGTGGACAGTACTGTGTACGACAAGTGTCCCACACCGCTGTACCACAGTGGACAGTACTGTGTACGACAAGTGTCCCACACCGCTGTACCACAGTGGACAGTACTGTGTACGACAAGTGTCCCACACCGCTGTACCACAGTGGACAGTACTGTGTACGACAAGTGTCCCACACCGCTGTACCACAGTGGACAGTACTGTGTACGACAAGTGTCCCACACCGCTGTACCACAGTGGACAGTACTGTGTACGACAAGTGTCCCACACCGCTGTACCACAGTGGACAGTACTGTGTACGACAAGTGTCCCACACCGCTGTACCACAGTGGACAGTACTGTGTACAAGTGTCCCACACCGCTGTACCACAGTGGACAGTACTGTGTACGACAAGTGTCCCACACCGCTGTACCACAGTGGACAGTACTGTGTACGACAAGTGTCCCACACCGCTGTACCACAGTGGACAGTACTGTGTACGACAAGTGTCCCACACCGCTGTACCACAGTGGACAGTACTGTGTACGACAAGTGTCCCACACCGCTGTACCACAGTGGACAGTACTGTGTACGACAAGTGTCCCACACCGCTGTACCACAGTGGACAGTACTGTGTACGACAAGTGTCCCACACCGCTGTACCACAGTGGACAGTACTGTGTACAAGTGTCCCACACCGCTGTACCACAGTGGACAGTACTGTGTACGACAAGTGTCCCACACCGCTGTACCACAGTGGACAGTACGGGTGTACGACAAGTGTCCCACACCGCTGTACCACAGTGGACAGTACTGTGTATGACAAGTGTCCCACACCGCTGTACCACAGTGGACAGTACTGTGTATGACAAGTGTCCCACACCGCTGTACCACAGTGGACAGTACTGTGTACGACAAGTGTCCCACACCGCTGTACCACAGTGGACAGTACTGTGTACGACAAGTGTCCCACACCGCTGTACCACAGTGGACAGTACTGGGTACGACAAGTGTCCCACACCGCTGTACCACAGTGGACAGTACTGTGTATGACAAGTGTCCCACACCGCTGTACCACAGTGGACAGTACTGTGTACAAGTGTCCCACACCGCTGTACCACAGTGGACAGTACTGTGTACGACAAGTGTCCCACACCGCTGTACCACAGTGGTTAGCTGTGTGTCAGAAAACCTGAAACTGATCAGTGTCTGCACAGGGCCACAGCAAACAAGCCTGCGCATGAAGCGTGTTGTGCCCTTGCCCCTCGCCCTCACCCACACCCAGCCCTTGCCCCTCGCCCTCACCCACACCCAGCCACTAACCGCTGCACGCTATCTTGGGGGGTGGGGGTGGAGGGGGGGGTGTGGGGGGCATCTGTAAGCTGGCCCGGGATCAGACGACTCGGGCTTCACGGCCCAAAGACGGAGAAGAATGGAGGATGGTAATCACTGTCCAGGGCGCACGCGACCTCGCGGAAGGCCCGGATGTAGGGGAATCCACTCCAGTGGCAAGCTACCTGATGAGCCGTTATAGAATATTAGTGCCGGCCTGAAATGACTATTATACGTAGGCATAACCACACGGTTCTTGCGGCAGATCGGTTCGGCTGATAAACCCGCCCACTTCAACCTTTTCCAACTCCCACCACTGAATTCGACGCCGTGAGAAGTCCAAATCAGGGAGGTAACTGTAACTAGCGGGAAATAACTCGTGGGCTAGTTGGGCAAAGATGTCAGTTTTGATTACACGGTGTCGTCTGGTGTTGGCACTGTCTCTGTGAGCCAGGGGCCATGTCGTCTAGAATGACAGTCCTGGCTGTCATGGCGCTGGTAAAACCACGACACTGTTCATTCCGTCCAGTGGATTGGTGAAGAATCGAAGGGCGCGTATGTGTGTGTGTGTGTGTGTGTGTGTGTGTGTGTGTGTGTGTGTGTGTGTGTGTGTGTGTGTGTGTGTGTGTGTGTGTGTGTCGTGCGATGTGTGTGCTGTTGCTGTGTGTGTGTGGTGGTGTGGCTGGTGTGTGTGGTGTTGTGTGTGTGTGTGTGTGTGTGTGTGTGTGGTGTGTGTGTGTGTGTGTGTGGTGTGTGTGTGTGTGTGTGTGTGTGTTGTGTCTGTGGTGTGTGTGTGTGTGTGTGTGTGTGTGTGTGTGTGTGTGTGTGGTGTGTGTGTGTGTGTGATGTCCTGTGTGGTGTGTCTGGTGTGGTCGTGTGTAGGGTTGTGGACTGGTGTGGGATTCGTAAGAGAGAACGGACTGGTCCGTCAGATTAGGGTTAGAGCGGACTGGTCCGTCAGGGTTAGGGTTAGAACGGACTGGTCCATCAGATTAAGGGTTAGAGCGGACTGGACCGTCAGATGAAGGGTTAGAGCGGACTGGTCCATCAGATTAAGGGTTAGAACGGACTGGACCGTCAGATTAAGGGTTAGAGCGGACTGGTCGGTCCAGGTTAGGGTTAGAACGGACTGGTCGGTCTGGTAACACGCACATCACCTTTCCTCGGGCCCCAACTGAAATTTTTGTCCATCCGTTATATCCGGGCACACTCACCAGTTCTTCGCCACACTCATTCAGCTTATCGTCACACCCATCCAGTTATATCGTCACACTCATCCAGTTATAATTATCGTCACACTCCTTCAGCTATATCGTCACACTCATCCAGTTATATCGTCACACCCATCCAGTTATATCGTCACACCCATCCAGCTATATCGTCACACCCATCCAGTTTTATCGTCACGCCCACCAGCTTATCGTCAACCAAGCTATACGAACCGTCCGTATATCGTCAAATGCTTATCAAGAAGACACGCTGAAATGCTACAGCAGTCACGTGACACGACGCAACAGCTGAGAATGTCACGTGATATTAATCTTTAGGAGCACGTACCAATGTACCTCTCTCTCTCTCTCTCTCTCTCTCTCTCTCTCTCTCTCTCTCTCTCTCTCTCTCTCTCTCTCTCTCTCTCTCTCTCTCTCTCAGGAACAACAATGACTGAATTTATTAGCAAAGAGAGGTAATCATTTCTGCTGAAGATTAAAGAGTGATAGCATATCTCCGCAACCAACGAGTTCATCAGGGGAGCTAACTGCACCCCGAGTGGAGGGCGGCAGCGGAGGCGAGATGGAGGTGATAAGCTGCTTTTTTGGCATTAGTCAGTGTTCCACAACAAAGGCACGGCCACTGCTTCACGGCTCGCGCTGACGCAGGTGCGCGAGCAAAAGACGTGCTGGAATATCAGCGTAACTGGTATTCCGGTCCTAAGTCCCACACAGCGCGATAAGTTCCAATCCATTATCTGACTAGCTTAGCCGGGGACCGTCCCGCTGGGCCTATTCCCTCCGGGCCTATTCCACTAAGGCTATCCCCACTCCACCTACAAATTAACTGACGAGTATTAACATCGTTTGTTTGTTTGTCCCTCTCGCTGTCTCTCTCGCCCCATCCACCCTGAAATGACGAACATAATTTTGTTTGTTTGTCTCTCCCCCCCCCCCCCCCCCCCCAACACGCCCCCCTCAACCCAGCCCACATGAATGTTGAGCTGAAGCTCTCACCTGCCTGTAGAGTCGAGTTACTGTATTAAAATTAATTCAAGCGTTCCCTCATTAACACACGAGCTTGTTCGACTGTGGTTCCCAGAGACCAGTAAGGCCCTGGACGCCGGATGACGCAATAGCACTGCTGATCACCGTCTGCCACAGGCTGTGAGGACAGGTGTTGTGAGTCAGCATTGAGCAACGGCACAATTCTGTACACTTCTGTACACCGCACACTTCTGTACACTGTACACTTCTGTACACAGTATACTTCTCTACACTGCACACTTCTGTTACACTGCACACTTCTGCACAATGTTCACACTTCTATTCACTGCACCCTTCTGTACACTACACACTTCTGTACACAGTACCCTTTTGTACACTTCACACTTCTGTACACTGTACCCTTTTGTACACTTCACACTTCTGTTACACTACACACTTCTGTTACACTTCACACTTCTGTACAATGCACAACAGCTCGTCCGGCCGACCGCCGCCACTGTACAGGTAAAAGATTGTCTGTGTCTTTGGATGCTCTGCTTCCTCCTCCTCCTCCTCCTCCTCCTCCACCTCCTCCTCCACCACCTCCTCCTCCTCCTTGTTCACCCTTTTCAGTCTTGGTTTAGATGTAAATACTCCTACAACAGTGCACTGGCACGCCTTACAAATTCTCCGCTAACAGCCAAGAATAAATCTGTGATGTCTGGCGTGGTATTCCCGGACCTAAAGAAGACTTTTCGCCTCGTTGATCGCGACATCCTATTGAATGAGTTCACCATTTATCTTAAAACTCTACCATTTCTTAAGTTATATCTTGATAACAGAATGCAGTGTGTCTTACTCCTCGGCTCTTACTCCTCTGACTACGCTGGTGTTTGGTGTACCACAAGGCTCTGTCTTAGCACCTATTCTTTTTAGTCATTTTATTAATGACCTTCCATTACACGTGCAAATTATATCTGTTGATTGTGACATGCTGGCAGATGACACAATACTGCACACAACTGAAAAAGATATCTTACAAATCAGAAGCAATATACAAAATAGCTTAGATCAGGTATCCAATTGATGTAACAATAATCATAATATGGTCATCAATCCGATCAAGACCACGTCTATGACAATCGCTACCAAACAGAAACACCAGCTGTCACCCTTACCGCTCGATCTGGTTCTACGCGGGGTGAAATTTCACCGAGTGTAGGAACACCTTCTTTTAGTTATAACAACAGACAATAACTTGAACTTCGTTGGGAGTCACATACTGATAATGCATGCAAGTCTTCTTTCTGTCCAGACTAAGGTAGATTGTAGACACTGACACCAGGAAACTGCTCTTTAATGCCCACATTAAACCTCTCATAAATTATGCATGTGGGTCGGATGTAGGGATGTTCTCAAAAAGAGATTAAATTTTGTGCGCAGAAGAGCTATACAGTTAACCTTTCCAGAAACGACTCTGACTATGGACCAGAAATTAAAAAAGACGAGGACAATGAGCCTACACAAACAACTGGAACACAACAAGGGTCTGTTGGTGTGTAGGTCCCCTAATGGGCCCCAGACTGTATATCTAACCTGTACACACCCTGTTCCAGCCCTAGGAACTATCAGCTTAGTTTGCATAGGCCAGGCATAGACATAATTATTCAGAACAAGTATAGCTTTCTCTGGAGCCTTTCTATGGAACAGCCTACCTCTGACAGCCAGATCTTGTCATTCGTACAGCTCCTTCACTCGAAAACTTCATGTACATCTTGAGGCAGTTACGGAGGATGGATTGTGACAGAAAACCGCTAGGGGAAGAAAGAGACAGACATACAGAATAAAAGAGAGAGAGAGAGAGAGTGTGTGTGTGTGTGTGTGTGTGTGTGTGTGTGTGTGTGTGTGTGTGTGTGTGTGTGTTTGAGAGAGAGACAGACAGGCAGACAGACAGACAGACAGACAGACAGAGACAGAAACAGAGAGAAAGAGTGTGTGGGTGGGTGGGTGTATGAATCTATCAGATATTCTACTGCTTTATCTGCTGGTTATATGCTTAAAAATACATGTATTAACTGAGTGATATATGTACACGTGAGTGATTCTGGCGATGTTAACACGCTAGATTTGCAGTGTGGCAGTATTTATGGTTCAAGCATAAAGTTCACTCATTCATTTACGCTTAATATATGTATATAAACGATGCATTATAAAAAAATTTATTGTTCAGCCGTGGGTAGCTTAGCAAGGACTAGTTGTTAGGTTTTGACTGAACTTAAACAACAACCATTGTAAAATAAAGTTTTCGAGTTCTCTCTCTCTCTCTCTCTCTCTCTCTCTCTCTCTCTCTCTCTCTCTCTCTCTCTCTCTCTCTCTCTTAGCTTATATGGTTCTTCTATTTTTTCCTGCTACCTATATTCCCTGCTTTGATTTTTTCGCCATTCTCTTTGTGTTCTTTCTTTTGTACACTCCAGGGGTGTCGTACCATATTTTATCTTTTAATTTTATCACAGCAATGCTGTGCAGTCAGGTGTCCCCACAACCGGGTTTATCACAGCAATGCTATGATGTCAGGTGTCCCCACAACCGGGTTTATCACAGCAATGATGTGCAGTCAGGTGTCCCCACAACCAGGTTTATCACAGCAATGCTGTGCAGTCAGATGTCCCCACAACCGGGTTTATCACAGCAATGCTATGATGTCAGGTGTCCCCACAACCGGGTTTATCACAGCAATGATGTGCAGTCAGGTGTCCCCACAACCGGGTTTATCACAGCAATGATGTGCAGTCAGGTGTCCCCACAACCAGGTTTATCACAGCAATGATGTGCAGTCAGGTGTCCCCACAACCAGGTTTATCAGTCACAGCAATGCTGTGCAGTCAGGTGTCCCCACAACCGGGTTTATCACAGCAATGATGTGCAGTCAGGTGTCCCTAGAACCGGGTTTATCACAGCAATGATGTGCAGTCAGGTGTCCCCACAACCAGGTTTATCAGTCACAGCAATGCTGTGCAGTCAGGTGTCCCCACAACCGGGTTTATCACATCAATGATGTGCAGTCAGGTGTCCCTAGAACCGGGTTTATCACAGCTATGATGTGCAGTCAGGTGTCCCCACAACCGGGTTTATCACAGCAATGATGTGCAGTCAGGTGTCCCTAGAACCGGGTTTAACACAGCTATGATGTGCAGTCAGGTGTCCCCACAACCGGGTTTATCACAGCAATGATGTGCAGTCAGGTGTCCCTAGAACCGGGTTTATCACAGCAATGCTGTGCAGTCAGGTGTCCCCACAACCGGGTTTATCACAGCAATGATTTGCAGTCAGGTGTCCCTAGAACGGGGTTTATCACAGCTATGATGTACAGTCAGGTGTCCCCACAACCGGGTTTATCACAGCTATGATGTACAGTCAGGTGTCCCCAGAACCGGGTTTAACTAATCCGTAACATTAGTGGGCTTTCGGTGAGTTTTCACAAGACAACGTTTTAAATTTCCAAGGATTTAGAAGCTTTAACGTGCGTCAGTGTGCAACGTGCGTCAGTGTGTGTTTGCTGCACACTGACGCACGTCAGTGTGTGTTTGCTGCATACTGACGCACGTTACATCTCTTGCGACCTTGCGGTTTCATCCCATCCGAGACTAAGACCCTGAATACCCACATGATGTCCAGGGGTATCATCACAGACGCTGGTCAGTCCCGACAAAACAAGGAGATGAAAATTTTGCCCGAACAGGGGCTGCAGCCAACGGCGCTCGATTCCGAATCCAGCCGCCCTCCGTCTCTCTGTTTCTGCCGGTCCCTGAGTTTCTGTGGCTCTGACCCCCCCCCCCCCCCCCTCTCTCTCTCTCTCTCTCTCTCTAACTCTTCCTCTCTCAGCTCCCCCCCCCCCCCCCCCCCCCCCCCCGCGGTGCATCTATCAGTCTCAGTTTCTCTCTACCTCGCCCTTCCCCTCTCTCTCCGGCCTCCGTCGGTCTCAGAGCCATCGCTAGTACCTACCTGTGAGTACCGCGCCCCGCGTGTGTGTGTGTGTGTGTGTGTGTGTGTGTGTGTGTGTGTGCGTGCGTGCGTGCGTGCGTGGGTTTTGTGTGCGTGCGTGCGTGCGTGCGTGCGTGTGCGTGCGTGTGTGCGTGTGTGTGTGTGCGTGTGTGCGTGTGTGTGTGTGTGTGTTTGCACAGCTAAAAGTATCCATGTCGGATAGGCAAACAAGGCGGAGTGGGCGGCAGGCGGCGTGGGGAAAAGTTAATGATGTTTGCCAAAGATCGCTTAATCCTGCCGGCGCTCAAAGACTTGCAGGGCAGCGGCCCAGTCAGGCTGTTGCTGTCTGGGATTAGGGGATCTCGCACCAATACCCGCTCCTGCTGCCACAGCTCAGCTCTTTCTCTGTGTGCAAACATCACTGATAGATTTCTTTTCTTTTCTTTGAGTCCGGGGAAAATGTTGTGTCTTCGGGGAATAGCAACAACGCTGGTTGACCACATGACCCGGCCACCTTGACCCCAGCGGTACTCACTCGGCCCGTGTCTGCGGCGGTTACCTGTTCGCTGCGGATTTGGTAACTTGTGGTTGGAACTGGTATGGAACCATTCTGAATGCCTGCCTCGTCCCCAGGTGACCCTCAGTGGTTGACGGGACGTTGACATCCCTAAACTATAGCAGCTCTCTCTCTCTCTCTCTCTCTCTCTCTCTCTCTCTCTCTCTCTCTCTCTCTCTCTCTCTCTCTCTCTCTCTCTCTCTCAATACACGTGGTATTGTCGTGTTTATTTGTGTTTGTAGCATAGCAAGAATTGGCTGTTAGGTCCAAATGGACCTACCGCTACTATCCTTGAGTGTTAAAGTTTTCGAGTTCGAGCTCTCTCTCTCTCTCTCTCTCTCTCTCTCTCTCTCTCTCTCTCTCTCTCTCTCTCTCTCTCTCTCTCTCTCTCAGACAGATGATTAACTGACTGCCAGAAAAGGGACACAGAGGGAGCACAATGCTCCATGGAGTCATCCCTGGCACGGGGCGAGTACCACGAGACCAGTCAGTCAGCGTCTTATTGCCTATCTGTTGACAGCCAGGCAACATAGCGCAAAAACAAACACACAAACTTCAATATACAAGTATAGCAAGCCCTATTAACTTAGCCACAGGACTATGACAATCAGTTTAGCAGTGGAAGTAATAACATCAGTATTGTACGAAATACTTCTTGCATTAAAGCATGCAGTGAAGCCATGCCCACCTTTCCTAAATAACTATTGTAACAGGTCATTGGAATAGTACGTATGTGGTTAACTGATTGGTGTTTCGTACAAAATCATGTCACGTTTTGTGAATATTTAGTGTTCCGTGAATTTAAATGGATCTTTCATATTACTCTTGGTAAGTGCACTGAGCAAGAAAGTATCGCAGTTTTATTTTTGTGGATATCTTTATCCATTTTTTTTTCCATTAAAAAAAAAAATGTATTGAAGAAATTTCATGAGATGATAGTAGTAAGCTATTGCATGGTATTTCTGACGTGTTTTTCATTGCCTCTTGTTTAATTAATTTATGTGATATTTCATTTCAGTAGAGACCACAACCAGATTTCACCTGCTTAATCCCCCCCCCCCCCTCCCACCCCCCAACAAACAAATAAAACCACCAGCAACAACAACAAACCCCCCACAGCAACAACCGCTGATAGCAGCTCTGAAGAAATCACTCTTACACCTACGGCCTGCCAAGCATGACGCAAAACGGGGCGAGAATGAGTTCTAGGCCTATTATCATCGTCATACTTATCATCGTCATACTTATCATCGTTATACTTATCATCGTCATGCCTATCATCGTCATGTCTATCATCGTCATACTTATTATCATCGTCATACTTATCATCGTCACACTTATCATCGTCATACTTATCATCATCATACTTCTAAGTATTATAGTTATCATCGTCATGCTTATGAGCATCATACCACGCGAAACTAAAACCAGCACTAGCACGAAACCTCTGTCCAATGTTTAGTGACGATCACAACTACACCAACAATTTCTTTTTCTTTTTTTAATGACTGGAACCATTACCATTGTACTGTCAACATGCAAAGACCAAGTGGAAGAAGGAGTAACACGTGCACACACGAATGGTCCAGACACTGCTCTTGGTGGAATACCTGTAGAAAGAAAACAAGAAGAAGAAGGAGTAACACGTGCACACACGAATGATCCAGACACTGCTCTTGGTGGAATACCTGTAGAAAGAAAACAAGACGAAGAAGGAGTAACACGTGCACACACGAATGGTCCAGACACTGCTCTTGGTGGAATACCTGTAGAAAGAAAACAAGAAGAAGAAGGAGTAACACGTGCACACACGAATGGTCCAGACACTGCTCTTGGTGGAATACCTGTAGAAAGAAAACAAGAAGAAGAAGAAGGAGTAACACGTGCACACACGAATGGTCCAGACACTGCTCTTGGTGGAATACCTGTAGAAAGAAAACAAGAAGAAGAAGGAGTAACACGTGCACACACGAATGATCCAGACACTGCTCTTGGTGGAATACCTGTAGAAAGAAAACAAGAAGAAGAAGAAGGAGTAACACGTGCACACACGAATGATCCAGACATTGCCCTTGGTGGAATACCTGTAGAAACAAAGCAAGAAGAAGAAGAAGAAAGCATGCAGACGACGGAGTAGCGTTGCCCTTGCGTGTTGCAAGGTCGGAGAGAGTGGACTGGACAAAGGGTCAGCAGGGGGTGTCCAGGGGGTATACAGGGGTGACCAGTCTTTGATCAAGCGGCGGCCTCTGTAAACAGGACTCATTTCCTTGTTTCTCTACACAACGACTAGCGCTGACTGAGACTGAATGATCTGACGTGCAGGCTGTGTGTTGCTCCACATTTCTGTCCCCCCCCTTCTTGGAACAAACAGGTCAGACAGGTGGAGCCTTGTTGCACGACAGATCAAACAGGTGGAGCCTGTTGCACGACAGATCAGACAGGTGGAGCCTTGTTGAACAACAGATCAGACATGTGGAGCCTTGTTGCACTACCGGTCAGACAGGTGAAGCCTGTTGCACGACAGATTAGACAGGTGGAGACTTGTTGCACACTTTCAGACAGGTGGAGCCTTGTTGCACGACAGATCAGACAGGTGGAGCCTGTTACACCACAGATCAGACAGGTGGAGCCTTGTTGCACAACAAATCAGACAGGTGGGGCCTTATTGCACACCATCAGACAGGTGATGCCTGTTGCACACCAGTTCAGACAGGTGGAGCTGCTGCAGAATCAGCTCTCGTCCTGCCTGTTGTGATGGTAGCATCGGGGCGAAGTCGTGAAATCACCAAGCACGAGTCGGATTCACTGCTCAAGTCTGTTTAAGGGGGAGGAGAAGGGGCGATGTTGGAAATAATCTGAGAAGGCGAAAGTCAGACTGTCAGAAGCCCTGCCAGCAGGCCAAGCAAGTAAAGCTATGCTGCCATTCTTGCCACTACTACTGCTGCCACTCCTACCACTACTACTGCTACCGCTCCTACTGCTTCGAAGATTATCGTCTTCCACTTCCTCCTGCTCCACCTAATACTGCACTACTACTGATACTACTGATACTGCCACCACCACTACCACCACCACCACCACCACCACCACTACCACCACCACCACCACCACCACTTCCTCCTGCTCCACCTAATACTGCACTACTACTGATACTACTGCTACTGCCACCACCACTACCACATCCACTACCACCACCACCACCACCACCACTTCTACTACTACTACTACTACTGATACTACTGCTACTGCCACCACCACCACCACCACCACCACTTCTACTACTACTACTACTACCACCACTTCCTCCTGCTCCACCTAATACTGCACTACTACTGATACTACTGCTACTGCCACCACCACTACCACATCCACTACCACCACCACTGTCACCACCACTACCACCACCACCACCACCACCACTTCTACTACTACTACTGCCACCACCACTACCACCACCACCACTACCACCACCACCACCACCACTTCTACTACTGCTACTGCCACCACCACTACCACCACCACCACCACCACTACCACCACCACCACCACCACCACTTCTACTACTACTACTACTACTACTACTACTACTACTACTACCACCACCACTACTACTACTACTATTACTACTACTAAGCAGGTCCATGTTTGTGTAGCGCCCAGCCAGGGGTGTGTGGAGAGGAGAGAAAACTACCAGCCCTGCACCACTGTGCCACAGACAGGAGAACAATGTTGACTCCACGCCACTTAGCAACACGTCATGAAAATCAGCGCGCAGGAAATGACGTCAGCGCTGCCGTCCTTATGGCTTGACCGGTCGTGTATTGACACAACCAAACAGAGCCTGCGCTCAGAAGTTCTCTCTCTCTCTCTCTCTCTCTCTCTCTCTCTCTCTCTCTCTCTCTCTCTCTCTCTCTCTCTCTCTCTCTCTCTCTCTCACACACACACACACACACACACACACACACACACACACACACACACACACACACACACACACACACACACACACACGTTTTTACCAATAAACCGACAATTGTTCAACGACCAATCGACCAGCCAAACCACACAAACACAACAACGAAAGCCACATCACTGAACAGACAACAAACTAACCAGCCAAGAAGAAAAAATATGAAACAAGAATGACTGCTAATTAATGAAAGAACAGCCAGCCAAGAAAACCGGCAAACCAAAGACAATGAAACATTCAGTCAACAAGTCATTTTTCCATCCCTCATTCAGCCGGTCAATAAATCAATAAACTAGTCATTCAGTCAGTCAATCAATCAGTCAAATAATCAAGATATCTATTTGGTGGCCAATTACTGAAGCGACTGTTATTAAATCATTTCATTTTCCGATTTCTTAGTAAATCGATCAGTTGATCAAACAGTCAATCAACTAGGCTTGATCAGTCAACTCAGCCAACTGTATCAACCAATCTACTGGTTAATCAAACAGTCGATCTATCAATCTATCCGTTCGACAGCTCCCCCCCCCCCCCCCCCCCCCCCCCCCCCCCCCAAGGCCAGAGCCAAGGGAGGCAATGTGAGGTCAGCCCAACAACAATGTTGACCCTAGTGAGTGCTGTGCCCCTGGCCCCAGCCTTCGCAGGCCACGCCTTGCCCTGCCTCCCGCCCTGTCTGCCGCCATGTCCTCCGTCCTCTGACACCGGCCCGCTCAACGGTGTATCGAACGGCGGAACGTATCGATTGATTGACTCAATAACCGGCAGCTGACACACCGCTCAAGAGCTCACCCAAGTGCCCCCCCCCCCCCCCCCCCCGCCCCCCCACTCTCCTTGTTGGTCGAGCTTTTGAAAGGGCCGCCACCTCTGGAGTCCCGGCCGTGTCTGGACTTTGTGCCGAGAGGTCGGCGTGTTACGCGGTACCGCTGAGCTATCGTCAAACCGGCGTTGCCCATTAAATGTCACTGAGGCAAGAGTCGCGAACTATTAGCGTTGGTTGTGTTGCTTAAGAGGGGCCAAAAGAGAGGAAGACAGACGGACAACAGACAGACAGACGGGTAGACAAACGGGTGTACACAGACAGATAGACGGGTAGACAAACAGGCATACACAGACAGATGGGTTGACATACAGGTGTACACAGACAGACAGACAGACGGGTAGACATACAGGTGTACACAGACAGACATGCAAACAGATTGCCTGCACCGATAGTGTTTGGATTTGAACACCCTGGCAACCGAATCGGGTCAGCATCGGGCGAGAGAGAGATAGGTATATAGACCTTAGACAGGTAGGTAAACAGGTAGATAGACATGTAGATGGGTAGACAGGTAGGTAAACAGGTAGATAGGTAGACAGGTAGGTAAACAGGTATATAGGTAGACAGGTAGGTAAACAGGTAGATAGGTAGACAGGTAGGTAAACAGGTATATAGGTAGACAGGTAGGTAAACAGGTAGATAGGTAGACAGGTAGGTAAACAGGTAGATAGGTAAACAGGCAGGTAAACAGGTAGACAGACCTGTAGATGGGTAGATAGGTAGGTAAACAGGTAGACAGACCTGTAGATAGGTAGACAGGTAAACAGGTAGACAGACATGTAGATAGGTAGAAAGGTACACAGGTAGATAGACATGTAAATAGATAAACAGATAGGAAAACAGGTAGATAGATACACATGTAGATAAGTAGACATATGAATAAACAGAGATGTAGACAGATAGGTAGACAGATAGATAGATAAATAGCTAGACAGATAGGCAGACAGATAGACAGACAGACTTACATAATTAGAGAGACAGAGACAGGGAGACAGAGACATGATTTGATGGCCAAGAAAGTAAGTGCTTATTTCATTGCTTCGTGAGTTCTTTGGTTCAGTGTTGTGTGCAGGCCAGGGGCCGGTTCGTCAGTTCGTTGGTTCAGTGTTGTGTGCAGGCCAGGGGCCGGTTCGTCAGTTCGTTGGTTCAGTGCTGTGTGCAGGCCAGGGGCCGGTTCGTCAGTTCGTTGGTTCAGTGCTGTGTGCAGGCCAGGGGCCGGTTCGTCAGTTCGTTGGTTCAGTGCTGTGTGCAGGCCAGGGGCCGGTTCGTCAGTTCGTTGGTTGTGTTGTGTGCAGGCCAGGGGCCGGTTCGTCAGTTCGTTGGTTCAGTGCTGTGTGCAGGCCAGGGGCCAGTGCCTGTAGCCCTCAGGGCGCGTTGCACGTGCTAAGCAGGCCAGGGGCCGGTGCCTGTAGCCCTCAGGGCGAGTTGCACGTGCTAAGCAGGCCAGGCCAGCGCCCAGCAGGCTGACACAAGCAGAACCTGCCCGCTGTCTCGGCGCTGCAGCTGTGGCCGCAGATGAGACTGCTGCGCCCTCTGGCGGCAGTGGCGCTCCACCCGGACCGCCGGGGCCAACCCCCGGGGTGGATTAACGGATTAGGGGACTGTGCAGCCCCTGGCTCCCATCACGTGATCCGATACCACTGTTGTGGCTGCAGTACGTCAGCTCTGGCCGTCCCTGCCACCAGTCTCTGCATCGTCTCTCTACCACAGTCTCTGCACCGTCTTTCTGCTACAGTCTCTGCACCGTCTTTCTGCTACAGTCTCTGCACCGTCTCTCTGCTACAGTCTCTGCACCGTCTTTCTGCTACAGTCTCTGCACCGTCTTTCTGCTACAGTCTCTGCATCGTCTTTCTGCCACAGTCTCTGCACCGTCGTTCTGCTACAGTCTCTGCCACAGTCTCTGCACCGTCTTTCTACTACAGTCTCTGCACCGTCTTTCTGCTACAGTCTCTGCCACAGTCTCTGCACCGTCTTTCTACTACAGTCTCTGCACCGTCTTTCTGCTACAGTCTCTGCCACAGTCTCTGCACCGTCTTTCTGCTACAGTCTCTGCCACAGTCTCTGCACCGTCTTTCTGCTACAATCTCTGCCACAGTCTCTGAACCGTCTTTCTGCTACAGTCTCTGCCACAGTCTCTGCACCGTCGTTCTGCTACAGTCTCTGCCACAGTCTCTGCACCGTCGTTCTGCTACAGTCTCTGCCACAGTCCCTGCCACCAGTCCCTGCCACCGGTCCATGCCACAGTCCCAGCCACAGTCCCTGCCACCAGTCCATGCCACAGTCCCTGTCACCAGTCCCTGCACCGTCTTCCTGCCATAGGCCCTGCCACCAGTCCATGCCACAATCCCTGCCACCAGTCCCTGCACCGTCTTCCTGCCACAATCCCTGCCACCAGTCCCTGCCACAGTCTCTGTCACCAGTCCCTGCACCGTCTTCCTGCCACAGTCCCTGCCACCAGTCCCTGCACCGTCTTCCTGCCACAGTCCCTGCCACCAGTCCCTGCTCCGTCTTCCTGCCACAGTCCCTGCCACCAGTCCCTGCCACCAGACCGTGGGCCGTCTTCCTGCCACCAGCACCACTCCCCCCCCCCCCCCCCCCCCCCCGTCTTCCTGCCACAGCACACCCCCCTCCCCCCCCCCCACCGTCTTCCTGCCACCAGCACCACGACATTGCGTCACCTCTCGTGTGCGCGTGAGAGAGACAGACAGACAGACAGAGACAGACAGATAGACAGAGACACAGACAGACAAACAGACAGACTGACTGACAGACACAGACAGAGAGACACAGACAGAGAGACAGACAGACAGACAGAGAATACGAATGTTTACTGAGCTATGCCATCTGCCTGTGTCAATGGGGGTGTGGGGGTGTGTGGGTGTGTGTGTGGGGGTGGGGGGGGGGTGAATGAGTTACAAACACATACACCCTGGTCCACATACATGTTCATTTCGCACAGCAGAGTCTAAC
The DNA here is from genome assembly GCA_018857735.1 of Alviniconcha marisindica. NCBI lineage: Eukaryota > Metazoa > Mollusca > Gastropoda > Provannidae > Alviniconcha > Alviniconcha marisindica. The sequence goes on along the minus strand of JABMCL010002472.1, from coordinate 71,101 downwards.
GATTTACAAAAGCCTGTTACACCAAACAAAACACCCAAACACCCAAACACGCGAACGTAATCATCAAAATCCTTATCAGGTATCAGACTGGCTTCTACACATATCGCGAACCCGGACTAATTCTGCTCATTTCTCACAGCAAATGCTCTGGATAATAAATCGCAAGAGTTGTTGTATGTCTTGCATCTGCTAAGAACAATGCCATTTTATACGCTGGAGGGCGGGTGTAGAATTTAGCAGGTATACACTTTTCTCTTAGAAAAGAGAGAGAGAGAGAGAGAGAGAGAGAGAGAACACACACACACACACACACACACACACAGAGAGTGTGTGAGTGTGTGTGTGTGTGTGTGTGCGCGCGCGCGCGCGCACGCGCGTGCGTGCGTGTGTGTGCGTGTGTGCGTGCGTCTGTCTGTCTATCTGTCTGTCTGTCTGTGAGTGCCACGGAGAGGCAGGTTTGATGTTTTCATCCGACACATCTACGCTTGTCTCTTTATCGCTGTTTTATGACGGGCGTGAATATGTGAGTGAGTGTACTTGGCACCAAGACCCCTTCCCTGTGCAAGGACCGTGTCTCCGGGCAATAAACGGGGATCCTTGCGCTGCGTCAACAGACACGGAGGGAAAGGGAGAAAGAAGTGGGTGCGTGCCTACGCGCGCGCGCGCGCGCGCGTGTGTGTGTGTGTGTGTGTGTGTGTGTGGAGAGAGAGAGAGAGAGAGAGAACGAGAGAGAGAGATTGATTTATTGATTGATTGATTGAATGATTGACTGATTGATTAAACTTTATTTCTCAACGGTGGAGAGACAGACAGACGGACAGACAGACAGACAGAGACAGAGACAGACAGAGACAGAGACAGACAGAGACAGACAGAGACAGAGAGACAGAGCAGATAATAATTTATTATGCAACGATTAAGTCGGCTTTTCTTATAAATCTGTTCCTGATGACAAAAACAACAACAACTCAATACAGCAAATAACTGTAGCAAAAGAAAATACGATTGTAAAAAAAATCGTTATTTTCTAGAACTTCACAACATACAAATAGAGCAAAACTGAATAAAACAAAGTAAGACAAATGCAAATCTGATTTTTTAGTACAGAGATGGAGGTGAGGGTGTGTGTGTGCGAGAGAGAGAGAGAGAGAGAGAGAGAGAGAGATTACAAAATCGTACTAAACGATTGAAGGAAAGAGACAGCCGAATGAATATCTATATATATATATAACACACACACACACACACACACACACACACACACACACACACACACACACACACACACACACACACACTTCAATACTCCTGCCACTTCTCCCGACACTGTGGATTACCTCACACAAAAACATTGTATGTATGCTTCCAACAGTTTCTGAGAAGCTCCGACATTGACGGTGTGAACTGGAATGTGACGGCCACGCGCTAGACACGCTGCGTCATACACTTCCACGCGACGTGTCGCTGCTTGATTCAGGAGATACCCCAGCAGCTACCTCCCCCCCCCCCCCCCCCCCCCTACAGCGCCCTCCCCGCTGTACCGGGCAGTCAGGCTACAGCGTCCAGCCATTATCTGGTCCACAAGGGCCACAATGGGTCAAACCCGCTCCCACCACCGACCGTTGTGTGAACAAACCCAGCTAACGGCCAACGTCTCACCTCGCATGACCTCCGCTTTGTGTGCCCCCCGCCCCCCCCCCCCCCCCCCCCCCCCCCCTCCGTCCGCCCCCACCACCGCCGTCTTGTAGGTGCCGTGGTTGTGGCTCCGGTTGTCAAAACCGATGACGATTTCTGGCACTCGTTTGGGACATCGAGAAGTCAGACATGAATGTCAGTAACTTCTTCTGAAAATCCGGAGCTACCAAAGCTCCTCTGTTTTAAGCCCTCAGTGGGTCAGGATATAGACTTGCATGCTCTCCCTACTCCCAGGAATTCTGCCTTTCTAATTTCTGCGCACCTGGTTCATTCAACTTCATTTTCCCCACTCGTTCTTTTCCGCACCTGGTTCATTCAACTTCATTTTCCCTCTCGTTCTTTTCCACCTACAGTGGTCTGCCCCACACTGACACTAAGCGGTCTGCCCCCCAGCACTAAGCGGTCTGCCCCCGACAATAAACGGTCTGCCCCCAGCACTAAGCGGTCTGCCCCCCACAATAAACGGTCTGCCCCCAGCACTAAGCGGTCTGCCCCCAGCACTAAGCTGTCTGCCCCCAGCACTAAGCGGTCTGCCCCCAGCACTAAGCGGTCTGCCCCCAGCACTAAGCGGTCTGCCCCCAGCACTAAGCTGTCTGCCCCCCACAATAAACGGTCTGCCCCCAGCACTAAGCGGTCTGCCCCCCACAATAAACGGTCTGCCCCCCAGCACTAAGCGGTCTGCCCCCAGCACTAAGCTGTCTGCCCCCAGCACTAAGCTGTCTGCCCCCAGCACTAAGCTGTCTGCCCCCCACAATAAACGGTCTGCCCCCCAGCACTAAGCGGTCTGCCCCCAGCACTAAGCGGTCTGCCCCCAGCACTAAGCGGTCTGCCCCCCAGCACTAAGCGGTCTGCCCCCAGCACTAAGCGGTCTGCCCCCAGCACTAAGCGGTCTGCCCCCAGCACTAAGCGGTCTGCCCCCGATAATAAAGCGGTCTTTTTAACCTGCTGGGTGTTTTACTAAACCCCATCTTTGCTTCATTTTGTTTTCCTCCTGAGTTTCCACGTGAAACGTTCCTCTGTGCGACTCTTGCCGGAAAACCATCAGCTAGGGACCGCAAAGGGAAGGTGTCCTTTTCAATAGACCGTGGAATTATCCAACAACACACACACACACACTGACTCTCTCTCTCTCTCTCTCTCTCTCTCTCTCTCTCTCTCTCTCTCTCTCTCTCTCTCTCTCTCTCACCACACACACACACACACACACACACACACACACACACACACACTGTTACGAATACACAATCCTTTAACCGTGAAGAAATGCCAGCTTGCAACACAGTCGATCGCGCCATTTTAAACTCAAATCATATTCGTGAAAAACGGTGCGTTAAGTTTGTACAAAATGTTGCCAGGGCATCTGCCCACAATTCACGTGTGAGGATTGCAGCTTGAACACACCAGCTCTGCCTTGATGACCTGGGCGTCAACTCGTCTGCACATAACCAGTCCAGCGTGCCACGTGCACCCAAACGTTGCTAAGGACGCCCGGCAGATCCTTGTCAGACATAGCCGGGACAGTAGGCAATATCCGGACACCTTGGCACGTGCAGCCCGCACGCGTGAGGTCAAGGGAGGTCATGGATCGGACGCCCGCTTGTACAAGAAGCGGTGTGTGTCGTACTGGCCTCTGCTGGTGGGTGCTACGTTGCGAGATCACCGGCCCTTAGTCACACTCGCAAACACGTCCCGACTGAAGATACCTGGGAAACAGTGCTGTATCCGTTTGATAAGTGGACCGGTTAACTGTCGAAAAACGCTTTCCGTTCCAGTATGAGAGTTGCTAGGGCCTGAACAAAAACAGCAACACAATACTTTATTCACCCCAGCGGGGAATTCAACTTGTCGGTTCACCTCAAACATGAAAGCACAACCTGAACAAGGTAATCTCAAATTCGCTGTTGAA
>JABMCL010002472.1:0-60000 GCA_018857735.1 Alviniconcha marisindica | reverse complement strand
GGCCAGTAAACATCCGCTCTATGGTAAACCCTTAGACTGAGCGGCCAGTAAACATCCGCTCTATGGTAAACCCTTAGACTGAGCGGCCAGTAAACATCCGCTCTATGGCCACGGTAAACCCATAGATTGAGCGGCCAGTAAGCATCCGCTGTATGGTAAACCCAAAGCTGTTAAGGGTTCTCCAGTTACAGCCTGGGGCAGGTTACAGTATAACCGTTATACTTTGCCAACGAAGAGGAACTCTGTGTGTTAGAACTCTGTGTGATTTCTACCTTCCCAGTCCATTCCGTTTCACTATTTTGTTTTCCTTCCAAATCCTCTCAGCACGTTGTGCTAGCGTTGGGTGAGTCAGGTTCCCGCTGTGATCCGGGCACCGCCCAGCCCTCACTCCCACACCAGCGCTGTCTAGAACGATCAGCGTTTCGTCCAGCACGCTGCCTTTTGACGAGACGCGCCTAGGGAAACGGCTGTTTTCTCCAGGAACAAATCGCTCGTGCGTCCTCTTCCTGGTGTACCTGCAATCAGCTGAGACAGGAAGCCTGTCTCCTTTTATGTCTGCTGTGTGGGCTACAAGCGCAAAAACACATCAACGCGCTGAATCAATGGACAAAGAAAGAAACGGGAAAGGAAAGGAAAATAAACTCAACGCTTGCACCACGCTGAAGCGGGGAGTTAGTTCCGAAAACATCTTTCGGTTATTTTGGCTGAACGAAAAGTAGCAGTAATTGAAGAGTGGGGCTGTTTCGAGCCGGCTTGTTTGCTCGTTGTTGTAGGCGTCTTAATTCATCGACAGCAGCCAAGTGAAACACATCAAATACTGCAGCAACTAGCGGTGCTATCTGTGCTGTCTGACGTTGCAGCGCGACGTGCTCTGACAACGTCTTGCATTTAGTCTGACAGTGTGATACCTTAGTGTAGGCTGTCAGCCTGTCGCGACGGTCTGGATTTGCTACGGCAGTGTCAGCTGAGCTGCGTGTTGTATGGCAGTATAATACCTGAAGTCTCTGAAAGTATCTTGCTTTGCTATGACTTTGTGAGATGTGTGACTGTGTCACTTGCCTCTCGTGTGACAGTGATACCTGTGGTATCACTAGGACTCATCTCAGGCCCGCTTTCGGGCTCGGTTTCATGACGTCGCTTCATGGCTTGTCGGTGAGCCAACCCGCAGCCAGACAACATATATTGTCGGCCCCCTCGCTCGGTACCGCGGACGCAGAAATTAAAGAACATATATTGTGGGCCCCCTCGCTCGGTACCGCGGACGCAGAAATTAAAAGAACATATATTGTGGGCCCCCTCGCTGGGTACCGAGGACGCAGAAATTAAAACAACATATATTGTGGGCCCTCTCGCTGGGTACCGCGGACGCAGAAATTAAAACAACATATATTGTGGGCCCATTGCTGGGTACTGCGGACGCATAAATTAAGGTCCTCTTTGTTGAGAACCCAGAGCTAACTAATGCTTTCCCTGTAAAGCCTGGAATTGGTCAGAATATAGCCATGCATGCTTCGCCCGCTGCCAGAAATTTCTTCCTTGTCCTCATTTCTGCCTTTCCTGTTCAATCGCCTTCCGATTTATTCCAAATCCTCTCGCTACTTTTGTGAGCTCGCAACTGAAAAAAAGAAGAAGAAGAAAAAAAGCCGATGACCTGCTGATAGTCAGTCGATTAAAGCAGGTGCCCGTGGTGAGTGGTGAGTGGTGAGTGCCTGTGGAACAGAGTGACTGCTTTACTGACATGTTTTACTGACCTTTACGCTAACGGTGAACTACTCACGGTTGTCATCAACTGCATTATAACTTCATACCGAATACCTCTGAGACAATTTGTCTGGCGGTATCGTTCTGAGTTGTAAATATAAGCGAAATGTACATAGTGAGATGTGCTAATTATTGACTGTTTTGCCTGAAGTGTTTGGCACTGGCTGTTTCATGTGGAGAGGTGAGCCAGCGTTTCGCTGGTGTTGTCGGTGACTGGCGTTTCGGCCTGGTCTGGACTGATTCTAAATTAATGTGTCATTCGTCCTAGGCTGGGCCTGTGCGGTTTGTGGGGGGTAAAATCCAGTAACTAACTAACCATTATTGGCGAGAGAAGAGAAAAAAAGAAGCAGAAGAAGAAAAAGGGAGGAGAGTGGTGACTAGATAGGTAGTGTGACTGTGCTATTCAATATTAACGGGACCCCTCACACCGGCAGGAAGAAGGCGTTGCACGTGCACCCAACCTTCTCAATCAAGCGGCTGACGGGAAGCGCTGGCGCCTGCCGCACGCACTTCAAGGGCCGTCCCATCGCTCTTTGGCCACAGATCATCTCTGCACGTGATGTCCGATACTGTCAAATGCTTATTCATTCATTGACTGGACTTTCTTTCAAACACTGCTAGCAAAGACACTAATTAACTGTCTCGGGTGTGTGTGTGTGTGTGTGTGTGTGTGTGTGTGTGTGTGAGTGAGAGAGATGAGAGAGAGAGAGAGAGAGAGAGAGAGAGAGAGAGAGAGAGAGAGAGAGAGACAGAGAGAGACAGAGACAGAGACAGACAGACAGAGACAGAGATAGACAGACAGGGAGAGAAAGAGTTTGAGCACGTGTGAGTGTCATCTGGACTTTGGATTAAAAGAAAAAAACTTTCGCATTGTCCAGTCAATAATGGTTTTTACGTCTGATCAACCCTGTCGGTCACATCCGGGTGACTGACCATCAGTGACGATCATAAAACCTACTTACGATGCAGCAAAACAACACAGAATTTTTCAATGCAAACGAAAAAATGGGATTTGTTTGTTTGTTTGGTTTGTTGTTGTTGTTGTTCTTGATGATGATGATGATGATGATGATATTGTTGTTGTTGTTGTTGTTGTTGTTTGTGATGAGGTACGGTTACTGAGACCACACGTTCTAAAAATCAAATTCAGTTTTGGCAATGCTTTACCGACTGTAAGGGGGACATGTGAGGCTGCTCCAGAGATGCACAAGTACACGGTGATATCAGCAAAGAAAGGGGCGGAAGGCTCAGTGTCAAGAGGTGGACCTGGGGAACCTGGCTCAATACTGAAGCGGGTTCGATTTCCTGGCGCGGCGAGGGGTTTGTCTCCCGGAGTCCCACCGCACGGCCCCCGTGTGCAATCACCTGCATCAACAGCTGTGACGTGTGCGGGTCAAAAAACCCAGCCACTGGCAGCCATACCATTCATTCTTTGGACACAGGAAAATGCTGCACAGGCTGATAGGATGGGTGGCGCTCTCTTGCGGCCGCTGTGCCTTACCGAACATCCCGAAATGGATAGTGACGTAGTAAAACCAGCTGCCGCTGAACAGACGTACGTCACCGGTGTAACAATGCCGGACACAGCCACAGAGACTTTGCACGTGCACATCGGTAACCGGAATGATCCTCAGCAGGCTTACTCTTCTGCTCGACAGACAGGTCGAAAGGTCAGACAGCTAAGTTTATGCAATTGTTTGGTTGTGTGCTGCGTCGGTTTGAGAGTAAACATGTTCGACCTACGCGATAGCGGGGTACTACGGACGCAGAAATGAGGCAAACTTCAGATTCAGATTCTTTACTCACCAAGTTTAAAACAAGTAAAGCGTCTTGAAGAGCAATAAGCATACAAACATCAGCAAACAACACTGACATACATCAACAACACCCGTCTGCACCAACGACATCAACACACACACACACACACACACACACACACACACACACACACACACACACACACACACTCACTCACACCACACACACACACACTCACACACACACACACACACACACACACACACACACACACACACACACACACACACACATACACACACACACCCGCCTCTCTCTCTCTCTCTCTCTCTCTCTCTCTCTCTCTCTCTCTCTCTCTCTCTCTCTCTCTCTCTCTCTCTCTCTCTCTCTCTCTCTCACACACACACACACACACACATACACACACACAGAGTCCTACTCTAAAGTCAGCCAAACCGGAACACTGCAGTCTGGGACGGGAGGGGGGGGGGGGGGAACTATTTGTTTTATGACGCTGTTTTTGTGTTGTCGGCTGTGTTTTGGAAAACATCCGCTGGTTTATTTTTTATTTTTTATTGTTATCTGTTTTTGTTTTGTTCTGTTTTGCTGTAAAAGATCAGTCAGCACACGTGTTTTGAATGGTGCAGCTTCTTTGAAGGAGGCTTTGCGGACCTGCCCATCATTCTGTGCATGGATGACTTCACAGCTGTCGCTGTATGAGTACGGTTAGTTAATCCTATCCACCATCGTTTCTTCCTCCTCATCACATCGCTCTCAACATACACAGTCAGCTGCTTTGTACCGCCCTTTCTTCTTCTTCTTCTTCTTCTTCTTCTTCTTCTTTTTGCATGAAGGTACAGAACAGTGCTGCAAGACTCATTTTCAGAACAACCAGATTCGCCTATTCTTCATTCTCTTCACTGGCTACCTGTTGAGCAGAGGATCGAATACAAGTTGTCTTCGCTTTGCTTTAAGATCATTTCCCATCAAGCTCCCATGTACCTTTCAGAACTTCTTCACTTTACACTCCTTCACATTCCCGGCAGCTCCGCTCTTCTGCAGACACCCGAGTGTTCAGAACACCATCCTTCCCAACAAAGTCCTGTGGTCAGCGCTCTTTCTCTTACCAGGCTCCAGTTATCTGGAACCAGCTCCCTGTTTCTGTCCGCCATTCTACCTCTGTCAGTTCTTTTAAATCTTTCTTGAAGACCTTTCTCTTTTTCTAAAAAACTTTTCTTCAGTCGCATTGCCCTGGTATTCGACTGTGTGTGTGTGTGTGTGTGTGTGTGTGTGTGTGTGTGTGTTCGTGTTGTATGCGTTGAAAAACTTGAATCTTGAAAATAATTATGTGCAATTAAAGAATGTGTAAGCGCTTTGGGCGTGTGCGGATTAGGCGCTCCGAGTAGCTATTCTTCTTCTTCTTCTTCCTTTTGTTGTTGTTGTTGTTGTGTGTGTGTGTGTGGGGGGGGGGGGGGGGGGGGGAGCGGGCGGATACATTCAGCCAGTCTGTAGACTCTGTCCTTCTTAGGGCGTAGATATATCGCTGTCTCTGAATTGTATTCTTCGCTCTGATATAACCGTACCGGTTGACTGGGCGTAGAACACCAAGTTACATACCTATTCTATTCTTCTTGTCGGCTGTGTCACGTGCACGGTGTCACAGTGGCTGGACGCGGTCTGATGTCCATCTTTGTAACGCCAGTATCGTGGGTCTTTCTTAGCGGACGTTGTCTGGTGCATTTCTGCCTCGAGACATAGCTGTTGGGGTTTTGGATGTCACGAGATATAGCTGTTGGGGTTTTGGATGTCACGAGACATAGCTGTTGGGGTTTTGGATGTCACGAGACATAGCTGTTGGGGTTTTGGATGTCACGTTTCTGGTGTCTCTGTGTTACGAGTGTTGTGCCTCCGTCATTAAGACAAGCAGTATTTGTGGAGTATTTGCCCCCACCCCCCATTTTCCCCCGCGTTGTATTAGCTTCAACTTCTTCTATAACAAAAGTATTTGTATGCATACCTTCCGCAGTATTCCTAAACTGAACCCCTGCGCATCTGTAAAGCTACTTCACGATTCACGCTAAGATTCTTTGTTCACAAAGTCTAATTTGCTTTAAGATCATTTCTCATCAGGCTCCCATCTACCTTTCAGAACTTCTTCACCTTTACACTCCCTCCCAGCAGCTCCGCTCTTCTACAGACACCCGAGTGTTCAGAATACCATCCTTCAGAACAAAGTCCTGTGGTCAGCGCTCTTTCTCTTACCAGGCTCCAGTTATCTGGAACCAACTCCCTGTTTCTGTCCGCCATTCTACCTCTGTGAGCTCCTTTAAATCTTCCTTGAAAACCTTTCTCTTTTTAAAAACCGTTTCTTCAACCTCATTGCCCTGATTGCCCTGATATGCGACTGGTGTGTGTGTGTGTGTGTGTGTGTGTGTGTGTGTGTGTGTGTGTGTGTGTGTGTGTGTGTGTGTGTGTGTGTGTGTGTGTGTTTGCGTGTGTGTGTCTTGAGTGTGTGTGTGTGTGGTGTGTGTGTGTGTGCGTGTGCGTGTGCGTGTGCGAGTCTGTGTGTGTGCGTGCGTGTGTGTGTGCATTCATGTTGTATGCATTGAATTTTGACAATATGTATTTGTAAAGAGCGTGTAAGCGCTTAGGTCCTGTGCGGGTTAGGCGCTCTAAGTATTCATTATTATTATTATTAATTTATTTACCAGCGTTTCACAACAATACTCTACACATCTTCAAAAATGCTTCAGCATTTGACATTCGGATTCAGAACGCTAGCTGGCCTCAAAACCTACACACGTGCAGAATCAACACCCAAGAGAGTTAATTAGCGCTCGAATAACGTCACACAAACATAACAACAGAGACCTGAGTCGTCTGGCATGCGAGTATAATAAGACAGTGTATATAAACTGTACCAGAGGTACATCCTCATAAAGGATGCCATCCAGTGGCATATGATTATATACCCCCAGTCCTCACAGGTGTGCACAGGCGTCAGACAGAATCCATTTTTATTCAGGACTGGGCATTGTCTGATTGACTGATTGACTCAGAGAGAACAAAGTATCTGAGTGAAAGAAGACTGACTGCTAGCGTTCTAAAACAAGATCAAAACGCATAAAAGGTTAAAAAGAATGCTATTTATTATGCATGTTATGTGTGCTGTCATAATAGCGTTCTTTTTTAACCTTTTATGTGTTGTCACAGTTGACGACTCAGTTGACCCCGACAGGCCCTGGGCGGCCCAACGACTCATTGCCTCCGGCCCCCGACAGGCACTCACTGAGTGGGCCCCACGTGACGACTGACTGACTCAGTTGACCACGACCGGCCCTGGGCCCAAAGATTCCGCACTGGTCCCCGGCCCCCGACAGGCCCTCGCTTAGTGGGCCCCATGACCCACCGGCCCCGACAGGCCCTGGCCGGCCCAACGACTGACTCACTGGCCCCGGCTCGACCGGACCTCAGTGGGCCCCACTGAGAACGGCTCACTCGTGAGTTGCCGCAGGCCGGCGGACTAACTCGACGATACTCGGACGGATCAGTCAGTCAAGTGACTCGAATGAATTCAGTAACGGCTGAGAACCGATGCATGCACTACTCACTAAATGAAATTCCTCGTTCTTCTTTTTCCTCAATCACTGAATGATCTGAAACGCCGGTCACTCAGTCAGTGCATGACGTACATCACTGTTTCCTGGTTGGTGGAAATAAATGTTATGTTATAGCAACCTCTGACTTGTGACTCTTTAAGAGTCATTCATCATATGCTTCCAACCTTTTTCCTTCACTCCCCACCCCGCTCCCCTGGACCGAATGTACATTTATCATGCGCTCATCAACGCCCTGAGCGGCGCTCACGTGATACATATTAACCTAATATGATATTCTATACACACGTAGAGCGTACCAAAACAATTTACATAAAGTATTATACACACACACACACACACACACCACACACACACACACACACTGACACACACTTTTTTTTTTTTTTTTTTTAATCAGTATTTATATATGTTTTGTTGTTGTTGCCACCCTCGTCCACCAGCCATCCGGTCTAGGAAGTGTTGGCTGAAATAAACTAGTGCGCTGGCAAACTCTAAGCAGTGGTTTATAGCATCGTTTGGTGGCACGTGTCGGAAAAAGCTGCTCGGAGTGTGGGGCCTCGATTAAATGAGTTGCAACCTTTGCCGAGCCCCTTTCTTAACCTTCCGCTTTCTCGTAGGAATTGTGGGACACATCCGGTCACCCCGCCCTCGACAAGGAAGCGAAGTGCAAGATACCGGCGATCCGAAAACAAACAGGTATTTAAAAGTAACTTGTTTGCCTGTGGTGTGTTCCTAACTGCAATCATTATCTCACGCAATAGTTATGTCGCAATTTCTGTGTCTGTCGCTTCAATCCTTCTCTCTGTCATTGAACTTTAGCCAGAAAGGTACGGTGGGTCAAAATGGCTGCGCCCATTGCAGACGATTTGATCAACATTCGATGTGGATGATTCATGCACTTCTCCTAATTTGGGCAAAATCTGAAACACACACTATCGGAACTGGATTATGAATAAACGGCCTTTCTGTCTAAAGCTCTTGTTCATTTTGTATTAGCCTTGCTATTACGTGTGGTTAAAAAACTAAATCGAATCAAAGTTGGTTGGATTCCACACCTACCGTTTTGTCACACTCAGTGGTCATTCCCAAATACTGCTTGTCATTTACTGATTTAGAACTGTCGACTTTATCTTAACCAGTTCATTTTCTCACTTGTTCACTGTGTATGTGTAACCATTGTTAGCACCTCCTCTGTAGTGTGAATTGTTCAGCATCTTCATGGTTTGTAATACCATCTGTGCACAGGGGTCACGCTCATTGCAAAGTTTTGCGTAAATATTGCATTTTTGGGGTGCTGTACATATTTTAGCCACATCGCTGCATCACCGTACACAAAATGACAACACCAATTCAACAAGTTATGGCTCACTGGTGGCCGCCGCATCACTCAGCACTGGATCTACTTGCAAACTCAGTTGTGTGCACACACCTCTCTGGCACAAACTGCAAGTCCAGTCAGTAAAACTAAAAGGTGGAAGCTGGATGAAATAAATGCATAAGCTACCATAATTTTCGGACGATAGCCCATTCTTAACTGGGCGAATGTTTGTTCGCCGAACATACTTCGGACACTGCGATGAACTATGATTTGTTTCTTAATTGAACTTTTAGTTCGCCGAACATGGTTTGGACAGTTCGACAAACTTTACTTTGTTCTCACCTGGCTTGTAATGAGATGTAAGCTTCGGCCCGAACTTGCGGCAGACGTGCAGCAGACAGCATGATCAAAATGTAGGCTAAAGTCAAGTCAATTCAAGTCCATATACTTTAATCATCCTCACAGGGTAATTCAACTAACTACTATCTCATTCTGGGTCCCTGAGACAAGGCTGCGCCTCCCACAAGTCAACAAATAAATGAATTCCCTCCAAAGCAAGTGAAGAACCTAGCGACACTCACACTGTCATCCATTTTTATTTTTATTTTTCTTCATCACAGGAGAGCTCTGCTCTCAGCCAATCAGAGGCAATGTTTGCGAATAGGGCGAATGTCCCAGAACATGTTGAGTGAAGCTTTTTGGACCCCAAATATATCTTCGTTGCAGTTCAACGAATACTCCCAACTAGGTTCGCGAAGAAGTTTGCCCAATTAAGAACCAACTAGGTTCGCCGAATACTTCCAACTAGGTTCGCGAACAAACATTCGCCCAATTAAGAATGGGCTTATAACTGTATAAGGTAATACCCCCCCCCCCCCCCTTTCAAATCTGATCCATGTGCTGTATAGTCAGTCGTTGGCCCCCTGTGAAAAAAAGCATACTTTTCCAAAGAACAATAATGATTAATTTGAAACTGAATCCTAATGAGCTCCTATCTGGAAGAAGAATCACATATCTTGCCAAACTGATCAGTAATATTTTCTGGTCAGTTGACAGAGGACACAATCCTTGACATGGAATTTGGAATGGCTCAATATGCCTAGTCTAACTGTCAGCGTTTATATATCAGAATTTACTCAAAGGCAGAAGACTACGAAACTCAAAACACAACGACACCAAATATGAATGAGAGAACATAGCAACAGCCTCAATTTTATCTTCATCTCAGACTGAGTTTGCCAACATCGTCTGCTGCAGTTCATGTTTAGAAAATGATGCCAAGTACGATGTTCCAATCTGTTCAAACTCTTTGTGAACGGCAGATTCACTGAACGTTTCTGTGCATGGCTAGACTTTCTTTTTACTATTTTTGTCTGCTCGCTTTATAGATCGTGAGCTACATCCAAGTTACTCCATCATTTTGGCTCCGTTTGTAGGCTAATTTTAGGTAATGCTGTACACATTTTTTGTGCCACTGACTCAAAATACATAATGTTTCATGTCGGTTGACACAAATTTCTAAAAGTAAAAGGCAGCATGGCCCCTGATCTGTGTTACTGTTGTGTGCATCTGTCCATCAACTCCATGGCTTCTGCCATTATGGGCTTGCTAGTTATCACTTAATGATTGATCTTTCAATTTAGTCTCATGAGTGCATCCTGGACACTCCAAGCCTCATTTTTGAGCATCCTTCTTCAACAATCTGCCATAATTAGTTATGCTAATGGGGCACTTTTTATCACCACTCATCTGTCTGCTGAAATCAGCTTAGTAACTAGTGTAAGACCTACGCTGTCAGTGCACTCTGTATCAAATGTGCAAAAGGTTTGAATACTGTTAGTAAGACAATGGCAGCAGTGTAGCATCAAAGCATGTGTGTGATCATCAGCTACATCCACCTTAGGTAAAATGTGTAGTTACACCTCGGTTCCAATGATTTGGTTTTATTTGTGCTAGTAAAGCATTGGGTGGTTATAATATATAAGAGAAATGCAGCCTGAAATAAACTGAGTTGCCTGTATGGTTACAGACTTACTGCCAATTGCATTTTCTACATTTCAAACAAGTTTTCCATTTTCATATTTCGTGTGTTTACAGAAGATAAATAAATATTCTTGATTCTTGATATGCGCATCAACAACAACAACATGTGATGTTTTTTGGAGACGTATGGCATACCAGTTATGGCAGTGGTTGGAAGAAAGATGTCATTTTACAAACCAGTACTTGTAGTTGTAGTCTGTGCACCCCCATTACACTCGGCTACTGCACTTTTACATTCTGATGTGTGACCAGCCCTCAAAGTGCCAAATATTGTGGTCACTAATGTAACTAAAAAAAAAAAAAAAAAAAATTGCAACTAAAAAAATTCAGATGTTGGTCACCTGTGGCAAGTGTGTCATCATGTGGTGGTTCTTTCTCTGTCTGTGTCCACATGTACCAGTCAGCCAGAATTGAGATCAGATTTTTCAATGCACAGACTTTGGTCTAGTTGGGTGGGCATGCATTGTCAGCTTCCTTCTTCATGGGACTGATGAGTCTTCCAAATATTCTTCCATAGCTAAGAAAGGCCTGAATTCTGAAGAGAGAAAAATGCTTTTCCCAAAGTGAAAAAGAAATTCTCATGGTTGGCTTATGTTACAGTGAGAAACTGGGCATTACAAAGTGCTCAATCTTTTCAAAGCAAGAACTTTTGACAGCAGCTTAAAAATTAGAGTTAGTGTGTGGGTCAAAGGATTAAAAAAGTAAAAAGTATGTGCAGTATGGAAGTGCAACGCTGTATGGCTGCCAAATTGTAGGTTCTGTGCCCCCCCCCCCCCCCCCCCCCATTTTGTTGTTGTTGATTTTGTTTTTGTCTGGCTACCAAATTGTAAAGCATGGTACTTTTGGTAGCCAAAGGCAGGTAAGCAAAATATCTGACTTTCAGGGCTGGTGACGGGCTGTGTCTGTAGTATGAGATGCCACACTTGGAATGGTACTTCCCATTTATATATATATATATATATATATATATATATATATATATATATATATATAATTTTATATTATATATATATATATATATATATAAAAAGTTAAACAGTTTGTTGCCTTTTTCTTTGTGCATGTTTCAGAGAATGAATGGTCTGCCATGTTCAGACATGGTGCAGGGGTCAAAGTTGAGGAAAACTCTGACCTTGGCAGTTAACTGCTTAAATTATATATATATATATTATATATCATAATGTAGGCAGAGGATTTGGAATGAACCCGGAAGGTTGAAATTAGAACCAGGAAGAAATTTCTGGAAATGGGTGAAGCATGGCTGGCTATGTTCTGTAAGAGAAAACATTTGTCAGCTCTGGGTTCCCAACAAAGGGGACCTTAATTTCTATGGCCACAGTGTGCCAATGCAGGAGTTTAAATTGGTGTGGTTAAACTGATATGCTGCAGTTTGTATATAATATATAAATAAGTGTGATGAAAATTATCTTAGCATCAGTGTTAGAATGTGGTCTTAATTTTTTCATGTTGTGATATTCATTATTTCAAAGGAAAATGTACAATACTTGTGTCTGTTATGAAGTTGTTTTTTCTTTGCAGTTGTCATACAGCAAATGTGTACTGGTAAGCTGGTTGCTCTAGACTTTTGCTTACAGAACTTTTACTTACAGTTGCTTGAATTCAGGTCATCTAACAGTAACCGGAATGCAGATCCTCTTCTTTGAATAGTTTGATGCACTTGGTTTGTTATTTATTGCCATAACATTGGCTGCCACTTAGAAGCTGGAGTAGTGACAGTGACAGTTGTGACTTTTGTCTTGGTGACAGTGACAGTTGTGACTTTTGTCTTGGTGATTTGGTGGCAGCAGTGACAGTTGTGACTTTTGTCTCCATGTATTTGATGCTGTTTTGTCTTCTCCTGTAGACAGCAGTATGGGATTTAAGGTCAGTACTGAGAGCAAAATGATACCACACCATTGACCTGGAGAAAAACTTATAATATCATCACTCAGTCTGTGTGTATGAAAGACCGAAACTGTGATTATATTGGTCAGCTGACAGCTTTATCACCAGTCAGCCCAAAACTCTGGTAGCCAATGAAGAAAACCAACCTTATGTATGTACTGACTGTGGACAGAAAGTTGGGCAAGGCCAACCTTCAGAAATGAAGGATGAAATTGCTACTGGCTGCTTGTCACTGATCTGCCTCTGATATTGTGATAATGACATAGATGGAGGTAAAGGTAGAGACATGAGCTGATAAAGTAATCACTCACACACACACACACACACACACACACACACACACACACACACACACACACACACACACACACACACACAAAGGACAACTTTAATGATGTTTTGTAAAATTTATAAAACAGGTTTTTGTATACCCTAACCATTGTTCATTTTGCTCTTGGTGTGATCTGAAAGTCTAGATGACAGTGTCTTGCAGAGCTATGATCCTGGTGTGATCTGACAGTCTAGATGACAGTGTCTTGTAGCTCTAGCTATGATCCTGGTGTGATCTGACAGTCTAGATGACAGTGTCTTGTAGCTCTAGCTATGATCCTGGTGTGGTTTGAAAGTCTAGATGACAGTGTCTTGTAGCTCTAGCTATGATCCTGGTGTGATCTGACAGTCTAGATGACAGTGTCTTGTAGCTCTAGCTATGATCCTGGTGTGGTTTGAAAGTCTAGATGACAGTGTCTTGTAGCTCTAGCTATGATCCTGGTGTGGTTTGAAAGTCTAGATGACAGTGTCTTGTAGCTCTAGCTATGATCCTGGTGTGGTTTGGAAGTCTAGACTGACAGTATCTTGTAGAGCTGTGATCCTGGTGACAATGTCTTGCAGATATATATATGTGATGTTGATGTGATTTGAAAGTCTAGATTGATAATGTCATGTAGATCTATGATCCTATCATGATCTGAAAGCCTAGATTGACAATGTCTTGTACATCTATGATCTTGATGTGATCTTAAAGTCTTGACTGACAAGGTCTTGTAGAGCTTATTATTTGTGCCTGATTTGCCTCAATGATTGACAATGCTGCCTGAGTTTTTGTTCAGTGGTTTACAGTTTGTATGATTCTCCATCTGACAACTTGTAAAGCTGTAGTCTGTGATTGTGAAATTTCAGACATGTTGGTCTTGGAGTTGGAAACATTGTTTGAAGTGTTGTGTTTATGTTAACTGTGGTTTATTGCTCATTGCAATGGTTTGCATGTGCAGTGCTCATTGAAGGCATGGGATTGAAAATTTACTTTCCACTAGTTTCAGTAAATGTGAACATTTTCAGGTGTCTATAGAGCAAAAGGCTGGGTACAAAAGATGGTAGTGCAAGAAGTGTTGGTATTTATTTTGGGTTAAAAAAAAACAAGGGGGGAGGGGGGTGGTTGCGATTCTCAGTTCTGCTTTTGTTTACGTCATTCCATTTTCTGTCTCTTGTAGTTTGCCCCTGAGTTTGAACCCCAAGTCTTCAGTTTGTGTCTGCCTACCACTGGTGGTATTACAGTTTGTGTTCCTTAGCATCAGTTCTTGTGTGTCTGTCAATTCATCACACAGCTTGGCTTGGTGTACTTGTGCCCACATGGTCATGTCAGAGATGATGGTGAGGTTGCAGATGTTGTCAGCGGCCTTACTCAGGGTTCACACAGACTGTAGAGAATGCAGGAAAGTCCTGGAGTTTGGGAAGTCCCCTTTCATGACACTGAAAGTCCTTGTCAATGTCAGTTCAAAGCTGGCACAGTACTTGAAAGTCCAGGAGTTTGAAAAGTCCCCTTTCATGGCATTGAAAGTCCAGAATGATTACAAAGTTGGCAGAGTGCTTGCAAGTCCTTCAGAGTGAGGTTGTGGCCGGCCACTAGAGTGTCCCAGCAATAATGCTGCCCCTTCCATCCAGCTGCTTTGACAGTGACTCACAAGTCTCTGGCAAAACAGTATGACTTTTCTTGGCTTGTCCATGCTGTCCTTGTCTTGCTCTGCCTACCACTACTCACTCCAATAGTAGTTCTTGCAAAAGTAGGTTATTTTTTTCTATTTTTTTTTCTTCGTCTTCTTTTTTCACCACTTTTATTAAATCCTTGAGAGAGAAAAAAAAATGCTCTTGAACTTTGAAATCTTTGAAAAGTAATTGAAGTGTTACTCCCAAAACCTGTATGAACCCTGCTTACTTCATTGTGTGGCTGAAGTAGTAGTTAATATAACCAGTCTGTTGAAAGTGGTTCTGTCCTATGCCTTCTGACTGATAACTTTCCATTTTGACATGTAGATATATAATATTAAAAAATGCTTGGCACATTTCATTGTTAAAAACAAAAACAAACCTGAAACCAGAATGAGTGCTAGCATTCTAAAACAAGATCCAAGCACACATATAAAAGGTTCAGAAGAATGCTGTGAGGACAACGCCAAGCACTGGACAGGAAATCAACATAGCTCAACCAATAACAGATCAGTGGTTTAGCTTTTCATCTCATTTTTCATCATTTTTTGACCGTTTAGCTGTTGTTTAAGTGTTGTTTTGTAGCTTGACAAAAGGGATTACCCAGAACATTTGCAGGTTTTGTCTTGTCCTAATAAATAGCATTCTTTTGAACCTTTTATATATTTGGATCACAGTTCATTGTAGTTTATCAAACAGATACAGTTCATTCTGTGGTTGTAGATGCTTGCTACTGGATGTGGATTATCTATCTGGGTCAGGAAAGAGGTGACTGTGTCCAGTCAGGCTGTGGCCAAGCAAAAGTTTCATACCCTTCCCTCCCCCCCCCCCCCCCCCCCCCCCCCCCCTCAACACACACACACCAGGAAGTCAAAGAAAAAGAATTGGTTCAGTGATCAAGAAGAATGAAGTGGTCAGGAGGCATGTGGGTTAACTGCTTTCATGCTTTGTGGTTGTGGTGAATCTGTGTAGTATTCTCTGGTGATGCCAAATGCTAAAATGGTTTCATTACCCACTGGTGTACACCCAGAGTACATGCTATGTTAGTTAAAGATGCTGTCACACTTAACAGCTGTCAAGAAACAAGTGGAGATCCTAGAAGATACATGGGCTTGTAATTGTATGGTTCATCTTTCTTCTTTCATTTCCAGTTTGACCAATCTTTCATTCAGTAAATCATTGACCCTTCTGTTAATTTCAAACTCCGGTAAAACCTGTCAAATCAAGCCTGTGCACAGACAGACACACAAGCATGCGCACACATGTGCACGCACGCACACATGCACACACACACACACACACACACACACACATGTGCGCACATGCGCGCGCACACACACACACACACACCCCTCTCTCTCTCCAGTGACTGTCACCATAACATTTACAAGCAATGCCCATCCATCCAACCAACCAACCAACTGACAAACCCAGTAAACAAGCCAAGTTCAGGGAATCAGAATTAACAAGAATTAATTTTATAATTATATTATTCAGGAAACTAGTGGCCTGCAAATGTTTACTAGTTCAGTTTTGTTCCTGCATTTCTGGCATAACATTATCCATGCATTACTCTCTTGATAAGAGTTGACAGCATCTTTAATTGCATAACTTGGCACACTGACGTTTTTGTTTACTCTTTAGTTTACACTGAAGGTTTTTGTTTTCAATGATTTTTGTCAAAATAAAAATGAAAAGCCTGTTCATGTTATTCTGGTTCAAGTTGTGTCATGTCGTCTGATTAGTGACATGGAGTGTTCAAATTTTCATGTTGGAGTTAATGTTATGGCATTAATTGTTGGTTCTTGTGAGTGTCACAGTGATGCAGTCTGTTTTCTTTTCTTTTCTTTTTTCAGATTTTATTTGTACTGAGAAAATAGATTCTTTATAAATGATTAGCAAACTCATTTCATCATATGTGATTAATTTTATTAACACAATTGCTACTGTTCAAAGTTAGATGATAATTGATGTTTATAATACCAGAGTATCAGACAATACAGATTTTTTTGATTTTTTTTTTAAATTTGTGTTAATTTGTTGAGTTCCATCTGATTCTTTTGTAAGTCTGCATGAATATTAACTGTTTTTTCTGTGTATTTTCTACACTTTCACATTACGTGTGCGTGTGTAAGTTCTAGTGCCTCCCTCTGGTGAGATGATTCTCTGTCATGCTTTACCACCTGCATGTGTGAGCACTGTGTTACTCCAGTGGTGGTGCTGATGTCATGTTTCTTCAGTCACTCTGTAATAGTTGCTTTCACTGTTTTGCATGCTGTGGTTGATAAAGGTAAAAACCATTACACCCCTACCCCCACTCCCAGAACAAAAAGTAAAAAAGAAGAGGAAGCGAAAGACATACATAGACACACTCTCAGGCAGTGCATGGTATTTACTGGTAGTAAGCAGGAAGATGATTGTTAGTCTACTTTATTGGCCACTGCTCAGTACAGTGAACAGCAGTGTATCAGTTGAGGAAGTTAATTTGTCTGGACTTTTCCTGCTTGTGGCCATTAAGTGGGTTAGTGACAAATGAGCTTGTATTCCCTGACAGGAATGATGGCTGTTCATTACACACCAGTCCCCCCAGCCCCCAGGCTGTGTGACACATTCATATCAACCACATGTACCCATAGCTCTAAACCATGACTGCTTTCGTGTGTGATACATTTATATCAACCACATGTACCCATAGCTCTAAACCATGACTGCTTTCGTGTGTGATACATTTATATCAACCACATGTACCCATAGCTTTAAACCATGACTGCTTTCTGTAATGAGACACTAAGAGACTACATGTGTGCATTTTTGATTCACATGAAAACTCATACAGTTGTAGCTGTAATGAGTATTCTGTTCATCAAGCATGGGGCAGTTCAGCCAGTCTTGATGGCATCTCTCTGGACACCTAGATAGCTGGCATTTTTCTCACAGCTCACATGAGATCTCCGAAACTGGGTGATGGTAACCTACACTGGCCTTTACAGAATCTTTACATTTTCACCTCAGTTGTCATGACCTTGACCTAACTTCAAGGTCACAAGGGCATCAAAAAAGTGAATGCAAGTTGTATTTTTTCTGT
Source organism: Alviniconcha marisindica (assembly GCA_018857735.1). Classification (NCBI taxonomy): domain Eukaryota; kingdom Metazoa; phylum Mollusca; class Gastropoda; family Provannidae; genus Alviniconcha; species Alviniconcha marisindica. Next base: position 42,527 of record JABMCL010002472.1, on the reverse strand, counting down.
TCTCCACTCAAGTTCAGACTTCATGTTATATATACTCTTATATAATCCATTTTGCTTGTACACTTCAACTGTACTGTCTTTCAATGTATTCTGATGAAGTAGGAGTAAAATTTGTTTGAATCGATCATTTTGAATGTGAAATGAAGATTTATGGCCCAGTATGCTCTGGCTGGTTGTTCCTGAAGGTGATTTTAGTTCTACCAAACATACATGTCAGTTGAGGGTATTGTATATATTATTAATGTAATTCCGAATTATTTAACTTTTAAGAGTGGTGAAGTACACAATTTCTGATTCACAACCACATTTTTCTCACATATACTAAGAACAAATAATGATGGCAGCCGAAATAGCAGATTTAGTGAACATTCTGATGTCTTTACCTTTCCTCTCAGTTAAGCATTAGGTAAGGGTTGTCAAGATAGATTCTGATGAAATCATTTGTTTTAAATTATGCAAGCAGTAAGTACCCAACTGCCAGAATGAACATATCAGTTATTGCCAGGAAATTATGACGATGACTCAGTGTTACATGGTTGACTGGTCAAAGTTTGATCTTTTCACTTAGTATTGACTGACATTTTGATGAGTCTAAATGTGAAAATGTTAGGTTTGTACATTATGAAAATTTGTGTTACCAGGAAATTCATTTGACAAGAAACTGGCCTGGCAATATTAGTCTTCTTTTTTTTAAATGAGAGGGAATGAAAGGGAGAGAGAGAGGTCTATACAAATTATGCAAAAATAAATTTGTTGTCAGTACTGTGTAGTGTAACAGCAGTCCATGTTGTTCATGACACAACAACTAATTATAACAGTAAAGAAGATTCTAGAGTGCCAGTCCTGGCTGTATGGAATGCCCCGTCTCCTAGGGGTTTACGGTGCTTCACAACAGCACTGGCTTACACCGGAGAACAGCAAGAGGGAAAGAAAGGCACTCAGTAATAGTGCTGTAGCTCATGACAAGATGGAAGGGAGACTTCAGATGGGGGGGGGGGGGGGGGGGAGGTGGGGGGCTGCAGCATGTGTGGCAAAGAGAGTAGACTTCTTTGACATTCATTAATGGATACCAAAGAGGGTAGACCTTTTAGAATGCTTTGACATTCAGTAATGGATACCAAAGAGGGTAGACCTTTTAGAATGCTTTGACACTTTGTAATGGATACCAAAGACGGTAGACCTTTTAAAATGCTTTGACACTCCGTAATGGATACCAAAGAGGGTAGACCTTTTAGAATGCTTTGACACTCCGTAATGGATACCAAAGAGGGTAGACCTTTTAGAATGCTTTGACACTCCATAATGGATACCAAAGAGGGTAGACCTTTTAGACTGCTTTGACACTCTGTAATGGATACTAAAGAGGGTAGACCTTTTAGAATGCTTTGACACTCCGTAATGGATACCGAAGAGGGTAGACCTTTTAGAATGCTTTGACGTTCAGTAATGGATACCAAAGACAGGAGATGTTTTAGAATGCTCAGTAATGGATCCAGAAACGTTAGACATTTTAGAATGCTTTGACATTTAGCAGTGGATACAAAGTGGGTAGATGTTTTAGTAAGTAACGTGGTGTTTTATGCCCAGTCAGCCATTATGGTTATATGAGAGCGATAGACATTTTAGAATGCTTTGACATTCAGTAGTGGATACAAAAGAGGGTAGACGTTTCAGAACACTCCAGCATTCACTAGTGGGTACCAAAGAGGGTAGACATTTTAGAACACTTGGACATTCAGTAGTGGATCCCGGAAGGTAGACATTTTAGAACACTCTGACATTCAGTTGTGGATTCCAAAGAGGGTGGAAGTTTTAGAACACTTTGACATTCAGTCATGGGTACCACAGAAAAGCACACCAGAAAGGCTTGCTTGAGTGAGGTTTCTGATTGTAAAAACCTGATATCACATGGAAGATTGACCACATGATCTCAGGACCAACATATGAAAAAGATCTCTAACATTATGAGTTTTTTTGTTCTGTTTTGGCCAAGGGTATACAAATGATGGTGTCACTTGACCAAGCTGTCCAGATGGTGGGTCAATTTGGCCAAGGGTATACAAATGATGGTGTCACTTGACCAAGCTGTCCAGATGGTGGGTCAATTTGGCCAAGGGTATACAAATGATGATGTCACTTGACCAAGCTGTCCAGATGGCGGGTCAATTTGGATGAGAATGTAGTAGCACTGAAGCAGTAGCAGTTTTACTGTTGACTTTGGGGTCACTAAAGTTTGTAGTCTGTGTACTTCAACTTGAAGTTATCACAAGGCGATTTTCCGGTATTGGTAGAAATTTTAAAAATAACTGCGCAGTTTCGTAGACGTCATTTACAGCGTTTTATATGTGTATCTAGAGCAGTGCCATCCAGGCCACCAGAAGCATTTTTTCCCTTCGACTTAGCTGTGTGATGCAGTTCATTTATCTTTATCTTAGGTTATAAACTACAGCTCTATTTTGTAAGCCAGGTCTCCAGAAGAGTCAGTTCAGAAGAAGTTGTGTTTCGGGGATAACATGATCATGGTTTGTCAAACCAACTTCCCACAAGCTTACCTCTGATGGCATGCTGCTTTTCCCTGAGTTCTGCAACCTTTATTTCACGCAGGTGTACAGGGTTCTGGCTTGGGCTTCTTTTGCTGCTGTTATTATTTCTGAAGGTGGGAAATTCTTATTGTAATTCTGTTTGGCCACTTGCTGGGAGAAGGAAAGGGAAATAATACGTAGCCATGCCCGAAGTCAACCTGGTTATATCTCACAGCTGATTTATGAAGTACTGCTATAGGTATGCTAAATGTTGAAAATCACTTCAGTGTTTGCTCTTTCTGTTTTATGGCTGATGGTTGGCACAGTGTGAAACCTGCTCTTTCTTTTCTTTTTATTATTTATGAATGAGAAAAAGGAGTATAAGTATTCATGAATATTTCTGATTTTGTTGGTAGTTATTTGAGTCATTGTTCATCAGTTGGTTCTGTTATATTTATAGTTCTGTTTTTCATTTAATTTATTAAAATGTTTTAAGGTTCATCTTTTTCAGTTATAATGTTTTGAGGATATTTTTTGCTATGACAGTGTTAAGATTTTTGTCAAAATAGATTTTTAGACTGTTATTTTTATATTTTTGTTATGATTTTTATTCAATTTAGAACCTGCTGTTTTGAGCCCGCAGATAAAAAAACAACACCTGTACTTTGCTGTAAGATTGCCAGCTGCTTTTAGAGCCAGCTTGCCACGCTTTCATCGTAACATTGCCATGCTTTTGACACACTCATTTTCAGTTATGGACAGTATATGAAGCATGTTCTGCTGCTGCCGTCAGAAGGACTTGGACATCACCAGCGACTCAGCCCCTAAGCAGGCCAAACCCTCCGCCCAAACTGAGAAGGAAAAAGAGAAAGTCTTCTCAGAGGCTGTCACCGCCCACCCCTCTCCTGCCGCAACTCCCGTCACCCAGCAACCCCCCAGCGAAGTCACCGGCACCGCCAGCCAGCAAGTTCCAGTGACAGACCAGCAACCGCCTGCCAGCCAAGCTGTTGCAAAACCGGTTGAGAAACCACCCATTGTTGAAGAAACTGTTAACCAAACTGCAGCAAAATCAGTTGACACCTCACCCACCACTAAGCCTAACATTAGTGTCATTAACGTAGGCGCATCCGAAGTGAAGAAAGAAATTGACGTCAAATCAGAGAGTGCGTTGGGCAGCCCCACTGCAGCTGCCAGAGACGAGGCAATTTTGAGTAAGATCGATTCTCTGAGTCAGGCAGTGGACAAGGCAGCAGCAGCTGGGGAGCTCCAAGGGAGAGAGTCGTGCAGTGTATATGCCAGTCAGTTGTCTGTCTTGACATCGCAGGTTCGAAAGGAGGCAGGCAACATGTCGGAGTCTGCATTGCTAAGCGCTGTGTCGCGCTTGGAGTCGGTGGCGACACGTCTGGAGAGCTTGGCGCTGAAGGCAGGGGGCTCGGCTGGAGGGGATTCAGGTGGGACTGCTTGTCTCTGTGTCTGTGTGGGACTGTGTGTCTCTGTGTCTGTGTGGGACTGTGTGTCTCTGTGTCTGTGTGGGACTGTGTGTCTCTGTGCTGGACTATGTGTGTCTGTGTCTGTGCTGGACTGCTTGTCTCTGTGTCTGTGTGGGACTGTGTGTCTCTGTGCTGGACTATGTGTGTCTGTGTCTGTGCTGGACTGCTTGTCTCTGTGTCTGTGTGGGACTGTGTGTCTCTGTGCTTGTGCTGGACTATGTGTCTTTGTGAGACTGTGTGTCTCTGTGCTGGACTATGTGTCTCTGTGTCTGTGCTGGACTGCTTGTCTCTGTGTCTGTGTGGGACTGTGCATCACTGTGCTTGTGCTGGACTCTGTGTCTTTGTGAGACTGTGTGTCTCTGTGCTGGACTGCTTGTCTCTGTGTCTGTGTGGGACTGTGCATCACTGTGCTTGTGCTGGACTCTGTGTCTTTGTGAGACTGTGTGTCTCTGTGCTGGACTGCTTGTCTCTGTGTCTGAGTGGGACTGTGTGTCACTGTGCTTGTGCTGGACTGTTTCTCTGTGTCCTTGTGAGACTGTGTGTCTCTGTGCTGGACTATGTGTCTCTGTGTCTGTGTGTCGCTGTACTGGACTGTGTGTCTCTGTGTCTGTGCTGGACTTTGTGTCTCTGTGTCTGTGCTGGACTCTGTGTCTGTGCTGGACTTTGTGTCTCTGTGTCTGTGCTGGACTGTGTGTCTGTGCGGGACTGTGTGTCTCTGTGTCTGTGCTGGACTGTGTGTCTCTGTGTCTGTGCGGGACTGCTTGTGTCTGTGCATGACTGCTTGTCTCTGTGTCTATGTGGGACTGTGTGTCACTGTGCTGGACTGAGTGTTTCTGTGTGCAGGACTGTGTGTCTCTGTGTCTGTGCAGGACTGTGCATTTCTGTGTCTGTACTGGACTGTGTGTCTCTGTGATGTGCTGGACTTTGTGTCTCTGTGTTTGTGCTGGACTGTGTTTCTGTGTCTGTACTGGACTGTGTGTCTCTGTGTCTGTGCTTGACTTTGTGTCTCTGTGTCTGTGCTGGACTGTGTCAGTGTGTGTCACTGTGCTGGACTGTGTGTCTCTGTGTCTGTGCTGGACTGTGTGTCTCTGTGTCTGTTCTGGACTGTGTGAGTGTGTGTCACTGTGCTGGACTGTGTGTCTCTGTGTCTGTTCTGGACTGTGTGTCTCTGTACTGGATTGTGTGTCTCTGTGTCTGTGCAGGACTGTGTGTCTCTGTGTCTGTGCAGGACTGTGTATCTCTGTGCAGGACTGTGTGTCTCTGTGTCTGTGCTGGACTGTGTGTCTCTGTGTCTGTGCAGGACTGTGTGTCTCTGTGTCTGTGCTGGACTGTGTGTCTCTGTGTCAGTGCAGGACTGTGTATCTCTGTGCAGGACTGTGTGTCTCTGTGTCTGTGCAGGACTGTGTATCTCTGTGCAGGACTGTGTATCTCTGTACTGGACTGTGTGTCTCTGTGTCTGTGCAGGACTGTGTATCTCTGTGCAGGACTGCTCCTCTGTGTGTGTCTCTGTGCGGGACTGTTTGTCTCTGTGTCTGTGCTGGACTGTGTGTCATCATTGTCTGTGTGGAACTGCTTTCTGCGCCTGTGCATTAATGTTAATAGTGAATGCATTTCTAATGTGCCGAACCCCTCAGTGATACATGTGGGAAGCTCATTGTCAAAGCACTGTCCATGAAACATTGCAACAATGCAAAAACTAAATGAATAATGCACTCCAGAGCTCATTCTGTCCCTCACTCCGCTGCATGCATACACATGTATGTCACACATACACACACACACACACACACACACACACACGTGCACACACACATGCGCACTCAACCCCTCGCTTTCCTCTTTCCCAGTCCCCCCCCCCCCCCCCCCCCCCCCCCCCCCCCAGATAATCACCAGTCAGTGAAGATGTCGGCAACAAAAAACAAAAATAGCCCCAAATGATGGGCTATAGGTATCAAATCCAAAGCCGGTGGATGGGGGTAGGTGGTTTTTGATTGTGTAGAATGGGCAGATGAAAGTGCTGCGTTTTGTATTGTACTTTTGATTGTGTGTTGGAGTGTTGGTAAATCTGTACATGATAGAGTGCCCATAGTGTATTACAGGTAGTTGTATTTGTTGGCATCAAGTGTTTGTCTGTTGTTGTGGTTGGTCTGTAAATGTAACATTGTATTAACTATGTTGTTCACAGGTAGTTGTATTACTGTTTGGTCACAGGTGAGGTTGTATGTACTTGATGTTGGGTAAGATGAGGTTGTACTTGATGTTGGTCAGCAGGTGAGGTTGTATGTACTTGATGTTGGTCAGCAGGTGAGGTTGTACTTGATGTTGGTCAGCAGGTGAGGTTGTACTTGATGTTGGTCAGCAGGTGAGGTTGTATGTACTTGATGTTGGTCAGGAGATGAGGTTGTACTTGATGTTGGTCAGCAGGTGAGGTTGTATGTACTTGATGTTGGTCAGCAGGTGAGGTTGTACTTGATGTTGGTCAGCAGGTGAGGTTGTATGTACTTGATGTTGGTCAGCAGGTGAGGTTGTATGTACTTGATGTTGGTCAGGAGATGAGGTTGTACTTGATGTTGGTCAGCAGGTGAGGTTGTATGTACTTGATGTTGGTCAGAGTGAGGTTGTACTTGATGTTGGTCAGAGGTGAGGTTGTACTTGATGTTGGTCAGCAGGTGAGGTTGTATGTACTTGATGTTGGTCAGCAGGTGAGGTTGTATGTACTTGATGTTGGTCAGCAGGTGAGGTTGCGCCATTTGTGACAGCATATGATGACTTCCTGGGTGGTTCCTTTGCCAAGTTCCTGACCCTCAGCGCTGCCATTGGAGGGGATGTGAAGACACAGGTAACTATAGCCTGAATTATGCCTGAGAATAATGATATTAATAGGGATTATATAGAGCGCTTACAGAGACGCAAAGTGCTTAATGAAAGAAAAACATGCAACATACAAATACCCATATACAAATTAAAAGTATTAAAAAAAATCAATAAACATAATCATACAAAGCATAATGGAACACACACACACACACACACACATACACACACACATGGCTGAGAATGCCATTGACAAATAAAAGGGACTATACTGGTTTGAAAAAGGTAAGCTCTAAAGACTAGTTTCAGGGCAGGGATAGAAGAGCTGTGATGGAGAGCGAAGAGAGAATTCAACATTTATGCTGCAGATAATCTATTACTGGCCAAAATGCTGGTTGAAGCGGTGCATCTTAAGGCTAGTTTTGAAGGCAGGTAGGGAAGGGCTGTGACAGAGCAAAAGGTAACAACAGCTTTAATTACTCCTGACAGTCAACAGGTAACTATAGGTGTAGTTACACCTGACAGTCAACAGGTAACAATAGCCTTAATTACTCCTAACAGTCAACAGGTAACTATAGCTGTAGTTACACCTGACAGTCAACAGGTAACTATAGCCTTAATTACTCCTGGCAGTCAACAGGTAACTATAGCTGTAGTTACACCTGACAGTCAACAGGTAACTATAGCCTTAATTACTCCTGACTGTCAACAGGTAACTATAGCTGTAGTTACACCTGGCAGTCAACAGGTAACAATAGCCTTAATTACTCCTGACAGTCAACAGGTAACTATAGCTGTAGTTACACCTGACAGTCAACAGGTAACAATAGCTTTAATTACTCCTGACTGTAAACAGGTAATTATAGGTGTAGTTACACCTGGCAATCAACAGATAACTAAAGCTGTAGCTACACTTGACAGTCAACAGGTAACTATAGCTCTAGTTACACCTGACAGGCAACATATAACTATAGCCATACTTACTCCTGACAGTCAACAGGTAACTATAGGTGTACAGTCAACAGGTAACTATAGGTGTAGTTACACCTGACAATCAAATTGTAACAATAGCCTTAATTACTCCTGACTGTCAACACGCAGCTATAGCCATAGTTATGCCCTGCAGTCAACAGGTAACTATAGCTGTAGTTACACCTGACAATCAACAGGTAACTATAGCCTTAATTACACATGTACTGTTAGAACTGTGTTCAGATGGATCTAGTAAAACTCTCAAGCTGAAAGGGTCATTTAAGAATGAGTAGGTAATGAGCAACCTTGTATAGGGCATTTTGAGCTATTCTATATGACAAATACTGTTATGAATAATATTCAGTGCGTTCAGTTGGACCTTGTAAATGATAATTGTTAAGATTTGCTGATATGTATTGTTATTGTGTTTTTATTTTTATTATTATTGATCTGTATGTGCTGTGGTAGACTTTGTCGATCGTAAAGAGTTATTTAGAGCTGTACTGTACGACACATTACTGTTGCATGTTCAGGTGGACTTGCTATGTGACACATTAATGTTATGTGTTCAGGTGGACCTATTGTGTGACACAGTACTGTTGTACCAGACTTACTGTGTGACACATTACTGTTGTGTGTTCTGATGGACTTAGTGTGTGACATGTTACTGCTATGTGTTGAGGTGGACTCACTGTGTGACACGTTACTGTTGTGTGTTCTGGTGGACTTACTGTGTGACACATTACTGCTATGTGTCTAGGTGGACTCACTGTGTGACACATTACTGTTGTGTGTTCTGGTGGACTTACTATGTGAGATATTACTGTTATGTGTTGAGGTGGACTTACTGTGTGACACATTACTGCTGTGTGTTGAGGTGGACTCACTGTGTGACACATTACTGTTGTGTGTTCTGGTGGACTTACTGTGTGACACATTACTGTTAATGTTGTGTGTTCTGGTGGACTTACTGTTTGACACTGTTCTGATGGACTTACTGTATGACACAGTACTGTTGTGTGTTCTGGTGGACTTACTGTGTGACACATTACTGTTGTGTGTTCTGGTGGACTTACTGTGTGACACATTACTGTTAATGTGTGTTCTGGTGGACTTACTGTGTGACATATTACTGTTATGTGTTCTGGTGGACTTACTCTGTGACACATTATTGTTGTGTGTTCTGGTGGACTTACTGTGTGACACATTACTGTTGTGTGTTGAGGTGGACTTACTGTGTGACATATTACTGTTGTGTGTTCTGGTGGACTCACTGTGTGACACACTACTGTTACGCTTTGAGGTGGACTTACTGTGTGACATATTATTGCTGTGTGTTAGGTGGACTCACTGTGTGACAAATTACTGCTGTGTGTTCAGGTGGACTCAATGTATGACATGTTACTGCTGTGTGTACAGGTGGACTTACTGTGTGACGTGTTACTGTTGTGTGTTCTGGTGGACTTACTGTGTAAACATTACTGTTGTGTGTTCTGGTGGACTTACTGTTGACATTACTGTGTGTGTTCAGGTGGACTTATGTTGACATATTACTGTTGTGTGTTCAGGTGGACTCACTGTGTGACACTAGTTACTGCTTGTGTGTACTTACTGTGTGACATCATTATGCTGTGTGTTACTGGACTATGTGTGACATTACTGCTGTGTGTTCAGGTGGACTTATGTTGACAGTTACTGCTGTGTGTTCGGGGACTCTGTATGACAGTTACTGCTGTGTTCAGGTGGACCTCCACTGTATGATGCTTACTCGTGTGTTAGGTGGACTACTGTTGACATGTACTGCTGTGTGTTCAGGTGGACTCTGTATGACCTGTTACTGCTGTGTTACAGGTGACTCACTGTAGTGACACTTACTGCTGTGTGTACAGTGGACTCATGGGACTGTAGTGTACGTTGTTCTGTATTGATGCTAGTTACTGCTGTGTGTACAGGTGGCTTTGTTAGTTTCACCTGACAGTGCTGTAGTGTACACGCTGTACCATGCTGTAGTTACAGGCTGGTACTCATGTGTAGTTATACCTATACCATGCTGTAGTTACACCTATACCATGCTATAGTTACACCTGTACCATGCTGTAGTTACACCTATACCATGCTGTACTTACACCTGTACCATGCTGTAGTTACACCTATACCATGCTATTACACCTGTACATGCTGTAGTTGTGACACCTAGTACCATGCTGTGTTACTGTTGGACTGCACACCTCTCGTCACCTTCATGCTGTAGTATACACTGTACCATGCTGTAGTTCATCTACACTATGTGTGTTACACCTTTACCATGCTGTGTACACTGTACATGCTGTAGTTACACTGTACATGGCTGTGTTACACCTTCTACCTCGTATCTATGCCGTAACAGCTACACACACTGTCAGTGGAACTGTAATGCTGTGTGACTGTTGGACTGCACACCTCTCACCTCATCTGTAGTAAACAGCAACACAGTCACTAATTGTTGTTACCTTACCTTCTGACTACACAGTCACTAATTTGGTTGTTACTTTCTACCTCAATCTATGTAACACACACAGTCACTGATCATGGGTTGTTGTCGATTGTTGGACTGCACACCTCTCTACCTCAATCTGTGTAACACACACAGTCACTATTGTTGTTTACTGTTGGACTGCACACCTCTCTACCTTAATCTGTGACACACACAGTCACTATTGTTGTTGACTGTTGGACTGCACACCTCTCTACCTTAATCTGTGTAACACACACAGTCACTAATCGTGGGTTGTTGTCGACTGTTGGACTGCACACCTCTCTACCTTAATCTGTGTAACACACACAGTCACTAATCGTGGGTTGTTGTCGACTGGTGGACTGCACACCTCTCTACCTTAATCTGTGTAACACACACAGTCACTAATCGTGGGTTGTTGTCGACTGTTGGACTGCACACCTCTCTACCTTAATCTGTGTAACACACACAGTCACTAATCGTGGGTTGTTGTCGACTGTTGGACTGCACACCTCTCTACCTTAATCTGTGTAACACACACGGTCACTAATCGTGGGTTGTTGTCGACTGTTGGACTGCACACCTCTCTACCTTAATCTGTGTAACACACACAGTCACTAATCGTGGGTTGTTGTCGACTGTTGGACTGCACACCTCTCTACCTTAATCTGTGTAACACACACAGTCACTAATCGTGGGTTGTTGTCGACTGTTGGACTGCACACCTCTCTACCTTAATCTGTGTAACACACACAGTCACTAATCGTGGGTTGTTGTCGACTGGTGGACTGCTCACCTCTCTGCCTTAATCTGTGTAACACACACAGTCACTAATCGTGGGTTGTTGTCGACTGTTGGACTGCTCACCTCTCTCCTTAATCTGTGTAACACACACAGTCACTAATCGTGGGTTGTTGTCGACTGTTGGACTGCACACCTCTCTACCTTAATCTGTGTAACACACACAGTCACTAATCGTGGGTTGTTGTCGACTGTTGGACTGCACACCTCTCTGCCTTAATCTGTGTAACACACACAGTCACTAATCGTGGGTTGTTGTCGACTGTTGGACTGCACACCTCTCTACCTTAATCTGTGTAACACACACAGTCACTAATCGTGGGTTGTTGTCGACTGTTGGACTGCACACCTCTCTACCTTAATCTGTGTAACACACACAGTCACTAATCGTGGGTTGTTGTCGACTGTTGGACTGCACACCTCTCTACCTTAATCTGTGTAACACACACAGTCACTAATCGTGGGTTGTTGTCGACTGTTGGACTGCACACCTCTCTACCTTAATCTGTGTAACACACACAGTCACTAATCGTGGGTTGTTGTCGACTGTTGGACTGCACACCTCTCTACCTTAATCTGTGTAACACACACAGTCACTAATCGTGGGTTGTTGTCGACTGTTGGACTGCACACCTCTCTACCTTAATCTGTGTAACACACACAGTCACTAATCGTGGGTTGTTGTCGACTGTTGGACTGCACACCTCTCTACCTTAATCTGTGTAACACACACAGTCACTAATCGTGGGTTGTTGTCGACTGTTGGACTGCACACCTCTCTACCTTAATCTGTGTAACACACACAGTCACTAATCGTGGGTTGTTGTCGACTGTTGGACTGCACACCTCTCTACCTTAATCTGTGTAACACACACAGTCACTAATCGTGGGTTGTTGTCGACTGTTGGACTGCACACCTCTCTACCTTAATCTGTGTAACACACACAGTCACTAATCGTGGGTTGTTGTCGACTGGTGGACTGCACACCTCTCTACCTTAATCTGTGTAACACACACAGTCACTAATCGTGGGTTGTTGTCGACTGTTGGACTGCACACCTCTCTACCTTAATCTGTGTAACACACACAGTCACTAATCGTGGGTTGTTGTCGACTGTTGGACTGCACACCTCTCTGCCTTAATCTGTGTAACACACACAGTCACTAATCGTGGGTTGTTGTCGACTGTTGGACTGCACACCTCTCTACCTTAATCTGTGTAACACACACAGTCACTAATCGTGGGTTGTTGTCGACTGTTGGACTGCACACCTCTCTACCTTAATCTGTGTAACACACACAGTCACTAATCGTGGGTTGTTGTCGACTGTTGGACTGCACACCTCTCTACCTTAATCTGTGTAACACACACAGTCACTAATCGTGGGTTGTTGTCGACTGTTGGACTGCACACCTCTCTGCCTTAATCTGTGTAACACACACAGTCACTAATCGTGGGTTGTTGTCGACTGTTGGACTGCACACCTCTCTGCCTTAATCTGTGTAACACACACAGTCACTAATCGTGGGTTGTTGTCGACTGTTGGACTGCACACCTCTCTGCCTTAATCTGTGTAACACACACAGTCACTAATCGTGGGTTGTTGTCGACTGTTGGACTGCACACCTCTCTGCCTTAATCTGTGTAACACACACAGTCACTAATCGTGGGTTGTTGTCGACTGTTGGACTGCACACCTCTCTGCCTTAATCTGTGTAACACACACAGTCACTAATCGTGGGTTGTTGTCGACTGTTGGACTGCACACCTCTCTGCCTTAATCTGTGTAACACACACAGTCACTAATCGTGGGTTGTTGTCGACTGTTGGACTGCACACCTCTCTGCCTTAATCTGTGTAACACACACAGTCACTAATCGTGGGTTGTTGTCGACTGTTGGACTGCACACCTCTCTGCCTTAATCTGTGTAACACACACAGTCACTAATCGTGGGTTGTTGTCGACTGTTGGACTGCACACCTCTCTGCCTTAATCTGTGTAACACACACAGTCACTAATCGTGGGTTGTTGTCGACTGTTGGACTGCACACCTCTCTGCCTTAATCTGTGTAACACACACAGTCACTAATCGTGGGTTGTTGTCGACTGTTGGACTGCACACCTCTCTGCCTTAATCTGTGTAACACACACAGTCACTAATCGTGGGTTGTTGTCGACTGTTGGACTGCACACCTCTCTGCCTTAATCTGTGTAACACACACAGTCACTAATCGTGGGTTGTTGTCGACTGTTGGACTGCACACCTCTCTACCTTAATCTGTGTAACACACACAGTCACTAATCGTGGGTTGTTGTCGACTGTTGGACTGCACACCTCTCTACCTTAATCTGTGTAACACACACAGTCACTAATCGTGGGTTGTTGTCGACTGTTGGACTGCACACCTCTCTACCTTAATCTGTGTAACACACACAGTCACTAATCGTGGGTTGTTGTCGACTGTTGGACTGCACACCTCTCTACCTTAATCTGTGTAACACACACAGTCACTAATCGTGGGTTGTTGTCGACTGTTGGACTGCACACCTCTCTACCTTAATCTGTGTAACACACACAGTCACTAATCGTGGGTTGTTGTCGACTGTTGGACTGCACACCTCTCTACCTTAATCTGTGTAACACACACAGTCACTAATCGTGGGTTGTTGTCGACTGTTGGACTGCACACCTCTCTACCTTAATCTGTGTAACACACACAGTCACTAATCGTGGGTTGTTGTCGACTGGTGGACTGCACACCTCTCTACCTTAATCTGTGTAACACACACAGTCACTAATCGTGGGTTGTTGTCGACTGGTGGACTGCACACCTCTCTACCTTAATCTGTGTAACACACACAGTCACTAATCGTGGGTTGTTGTCGACTGGTGGACTGCACACCTCTCTACCTTAATCTGTGTAACACACACAGTCACTAATCGTGGGTTGTTGTCGACTGGTGGACTGCACACCTCTCTACCTTAATCTGTGTAACACACACAGTCACTAATCGTGGGTTGTTGTCGACTGGTGGACTGCACACCTCTCTACCTTAATCTGTGTAACACACACAGTCACTAATCGTGGGTTGTTGTCGACTGTTGGACTGCACACCTCTCTACCTTAATCTGTGTAACACACACAGTCACTAATCGTGGGTTGTTGTCGACTGGTGGACTGCACACCTCTCTACCTTAATCTGTGTAACACACACAGTCACTAATCGTGGGTTGTTGTCGACTGTTGGACTGCACACCTCTCTACCTTAATCTGTGTAACACACACAGTCACTAATCGTGGGTTGTTGTCGACTGTTGGACTGCACACCTCTCTACCTTAATCTGTGTAACACACACAGTCACTAATCGTGGGTTGTTGTCGACTGGTGGACTGCACACCTCTCTACCTTAATCTGTGTAACACACACAGTCACTAATCGTGGGTTGTTGTCGACTGGTGGACTGCACACCTCTCTACCTTAATCTGTGTAACACACACAGTCACTAATCGTGGGTTGTTGTCGACTGTTGGACTGCACACCTCTCTACCTTAATCTGTGTAACACACACAGTCACTAATCGTGGGTTGTTGTCGACTGGTGGACTGCACACCTCTCTGCCTTAATCTGTGTAACACACACAGTCACTAATCGTGGGTTGTTGTCGACTGGTGGACTGCTCACCTCTCTGCCTTAATCTGTGTAACACACACAGTCACTAATCGTGGGTTGTTGTCGACTGGTGGACTGCACACCTCTCTACCTTAATCTGTGTAACACACACAGTCACTAATCGTGGGTTGTTGTCGACTGGTGGACTGCACACCTCTCTACCTCTAACAGCGGCCAGCTGGGTGTTGGCTCCACTGTGTCACAGTTCATTACTTTGCCCCGTGCCAGTTCTGCCCCTTCCTGTGGAGACTGGCGTCCCATATGTTGAATTTGTTGGTACTTCATTCGTAACTCCGCCTGCTTCATTAGGGCTTGCTGTTTGCATTTGTCAAACAGAATCCCGGCTGATTTGTGCACAGAGGGGAGGGAAGGCGTGTTTGAGCGGCGATGGGTTCGGAGGAATCAAAGAGTCTGCGTGGCAGGGTAGTGTCGGTTTCATCTGCTTTGGACCGTTGGCTTGTTTGTTGGCTCGGGCAGATGGGCGGACATGTGCATTAATAGTTTCTGGTCTTGTCATCAGTTCCCTGCACGCCTCAGTGGTCCCTTTGCACTTTAGTTTTGGTTGGTTGAATCAGTTTTACATCCTGCGCTACTGTTTGATAAAGACCAGAAGGAAATGCCAAGAGAAGGGGGAGAGGGGGCACGTGTGTGTGTTGGGGGGGGGGGCTGACAGTGCCAGAATGATTTAATGGGTTCATTAAGTCTAAGGGGTAGTGGTGTGAGCTGACTTGCTGTTTGAGTGCTTGTGGAGGGCAGCTGAGTTTTGAAAATTCTCTGTACACAAGGTTAATGTGGTTAATGTGGTTAATGTCGGTCCTGAAGTGACCCGCGTGATGCAGGCCATTCGCATGCAAGAACTGACTGACTGTAAAGAACAAACGGACTGTAAAGAACAAACTGACTGTAAAGAACAAATCTCAAAGCTGGGTTTTAAAAACAACAGATTCAAACTCATAGTCAGCAGATCCTTTGGCTTACAGGGCTGGCATTTTACCACTCGGTCTGTTTGCATTTCCTCAGCTCTTCCCTCTCTCTTTCTCCCTGCCTCTTCTTATACCAACTCCCCCCATCCCATTCATATCTTCCTCCTCTCTTTCTCCTCTGTCTCTTCTGACCCAATTTGTCCCCCCCCCCCATTTCTTTCCCTCTCTTTTCCCTGCCTCTTTTTCTACCTCAGTTGTCTCCCCCCCACACACACACACATTTTGTCTTGCTGTACAGTCACACCAAAAACACTTGTCACATGAATTGTCATATATGTGTGCACCCAGAGAGACTGAAATTGTGTACACACGCATGCACGCACGCACACACACACACACACACACACACACACACACACACACACACACACACACACACACACACAACCACAGACTAGGCGCGTGCATGTCTGTTTTTCTCTTTTACGGTTCTTTTGGAGTGTGGTGACCACACATAGAGTAAACAGCAGACACTGCTACACGCCATTCAGCACAGCCACCTGATCCAGTTCCGCCCTGCACTGACATCCCGCTGCCATCACACACTTTTCCCTCTCATCTGCGCTTCAGCTGAGGCGCAGCATGTCAATCCCTCTGCCAGGTGCAACCAGTACCAAACAGCCTCACACAGTGGGATTGCTGTCTAGCCAGGGACAGCCTCACACAGTGGGATTGCTGTCTAGCCAGGGACAGCCTCACACAGTGGGATTGCTGTCTAGCCAGGGACAGCCTCACACAGTGGGATTGCTGTCTAGCCAGGGACAGCCTCTCAGCAGGATTACTGTCTAGCTAGGGACAGACTCTTACAGCAGGATTACTATCTACCCAGGGACAGCCTCACACAGTGGGATTACTATCTACCCAGGGACAGCCTCTCAGCGGGATTGCTGTCTAGCCAGAGACAGCCTCTCACAACAGGATTACTATCTACCCAGGGACAGCCTCTCACAGTGGGATTACTATCTACCTAGGGACAACCTCTCAAAGCAGGATTACTATCTAGCCAGGGACAGCCTCACACAGCAGGATTACTATCTAGCCAGAGACAGCCTCACACAACAGGATTACTATCTACCCAGGGACAGCCTCTCACAGCAGGATTACTATCTACCCAGGGACAGCCTCTCACAGCAGGATTACTCTTTAGCCAGGGACAGCCTCTCACAGCAGGATTACTATCTACCCAGGGACAGCCTCTCACAGCAGGATTACTCTTTAGCCAGGGACAGCCTCTCACAGCAGGATTGCTATCTAGCCAGGGACAGCTTCTCACAGCAGGATTACTATCTAGCCAGGGACAGCCTCACACAGCAGGATTACTATATTGCCAGGGAAAGCCTCACACAGCAGGATTACTATCTAGCCAGGGAAAGCCTCACACAGCAGGATTACTGTCTAGCCAGGGACAGCCTCACACAGCAGGATTACTATCTAGCCAGGACAGCAGCTCACAGTAAATAAAGGGAGAACGGAGAGACAGAACTCAGTGCTGTGAACAGAGAAAGGAGAGACAGAAGAACTCAGTGCTGTGAACAGAGAAAGGGGAGACAGAAGAACTCAGTGCACTCAAGGGAAAAAGAAGAGAGGAATAACAGAGCCAAGAACCGGTCCAAATAGTCTTATTTACCTCTGACATACAGTATTGTATTTCTTCCCTGCCCCGTCCCTTCCCGGCCAAAATAAGTGTGTGCAGCTTTCAGCATGGTAAACACACACATGTTTGTTGATGGTATAACCCTGTTCTCCCAGCTGTTCCTCGTGTTGTGTGGACTGTCCACAGTGGTACTACGTTTACAGTGCTGTGTGGCTTCCTCCTACCGTTCAGTCTGAACCATCCTTCAGACTATTTGTAACAATGCACACTAATTGTAAACCTTTTGTGTATTTGGATCTTGTAATAATGCCCATTTAAATAGTCTGCAGTATTTACACACAGCTGCTGCTTCACTTGGGGTTGGGTGGGGGGGGGGGCGTTGTTGTTGAGGGAGGGAGGGGGTGAAAAGGGGGGGCTATGAGTCCATTCAACACTTGCTGTGCACTGTGACTGCTGTCTGTGTCAGGAGGCGCTGGGCAAGGTTGTGCAGCCCGTGGCGGGGAAGCTGTCTGCAGCACAGGTAGGTCTGTGGCTGATGTACAACACTTAGAGACCCTGCTCTGTTCACTGACCCCCCCCCCCCTCCCCCATCTCTCCACCCCTACCCCTCAATAACATGTATATCTAATTGTGTGTGTGTATGTGTGTGTGTGTGTGTGTGTGTGTGTGTGTTGTGTGCGTATATATGTGTGTTGGGGAGGGTTCCTTGCCTTCGGCAAGGCTGGAGTTGTGTGTGTTTGGGGGTCTTCAGCAAGGCTGGAAGTTGTGTTTTTTGGGGGGTCTTCAGCAAGGCTGGAGTGTGTGTGTTTGGGGGTCTTCAGCAAGGCTGGAAGTTGTGTGTTTTGGGGGCTCAGCAAAGCTGGTGTTTTTTTGGGGGGGTCTTCAGCAAGGCTGGAGTTGTGTGTGTTTGGGGGCTGTCAGCTGGAAGTTTGTGTGTGGGGGTCTTCAGCAAGGCTGAGAGTTGTGTGTGTTTGGGGGGGTCTTCAGCAAGGCTGGAGTTGTGTGTGTTTGGGGGGGTCTTCAGCAGGCTGGAAGTTGTGTGTTTTGGGGGGGGTCTTCAGCAAGGCTGGAAGTTGTGTTGTTTGGGGGGGGGTCTTCAGCAAGGCTGGAAGTTGTGTGTGTTTGGGAGGGGGGGTCTTGCAGGCTGGAAGTTGTGTGTGTTTGGGAGGGAGGGGGGTCTTCAGCAAGGCTGGAAGTTGTGGGGGGGGGGGGGGGGGGGGGGGCAAGCCTTCAGCAAGGCTGGAGAAGGGAAGTACTGGAATGTGTCCCATTATAGAGAACTCTCTCCCGTGTCTGTGTTTATATGCTCCACAACCCACTGTCTTCAAAACTATAGTAAATGTCCAAAAGCGTTTTGCTCCAAGTGACATAAAAAGGTTTGGGATTACTTCAAACTGTCACATTAAATTATTAGTATGGATGGAATTTTCCAGAACTATTGTCTATTATTTGAAGGTCTCCTTACTTCTGCCTGCTGTGTTTCCAGTTGATGTATTTTTAGTTTTGTGTTGATTTTTGAAAGCAGTGATCACTCAGCATGTACATAGTTAATTAACATTAAACACTACCAATTTTCCTCCCAGGACTACCGTGAGAAAAACCGACGCAGCGAACATTTCAACCATCTGTCTGCCATCAGTGAGTCAATCGCTGCTCTAGGATGGATCACTGTGGTGAGTTTTCTTGTGTATATGTGTGTGTGTGTGCATGCGTGCGTGTGTCTGTGTGTGTGTGTATCTGTGCCTCTGTGTGTGTGTGTGTTTAGCATAGTAACTTTGTACACTGTTTTATATGTACCTATTTTAATTATTGCAATGTGTTTATGTTTTATAATAGTTATTTTGTTTGCTGTTCTACAGGAACCTGTTTTATATAAGTGCAATTTATTAAGTATGTAATGTTATCTGATGTGTATAATATGTTAAAAAGTGTAAATGGTACATGTACGGGTGTCTGAATAAGCACGCTGAGTTCACTCAGCAGGGAATAGCACTAGAGAAAATGTATGTATTATTGTTATACTGATTCTATTTTTATTGATGCCTTGCTTGCTTGACTGACTGGCTGACTGACTGTTGGTGGACTGTCTGCAGGCTCCGGCCCCGGTGCCCTACGTGAAGGAAATGAAGGACGCAGGGATGTTCTACACCAACCGGGTGCTCAAGGACTACAAAGAGAAGTGAGTGCTTCCGCTTCTCACCCCACTCACTGCCGCTGTCTACGCTGCATGCTGTTCTGACCCATCACTGCCACTGATGACCCCTGAACCCCCACAGGGTGCCGACCCTTGACTGCCACTGCTGACCCCTGAACCCCCACAGGGTGCTGACCCTTGACTGCCACTGCTGACCCCTGAACCCCCACAGGGTGCCGACCCATGACTGCTGACCCTTGACTGCTGACCCTTGACTGCCGCTACTGACCCCTGAAGCCCCACAAGGTGGTGACCCTTGACTGCCACTGCTGACCCCTGAACCCCCACAGGGTGCCAACCCCTGACTGTTAACCCTTGTCTGCTGCTACTGACCCCTGAACCCCCACAGGGTTCCGACCCCTGACTGTTAACCCTTGACTGCCCTTGACTGCCGCTACTGACCCCTGAACCCCCACAGGGTGCCGACCCCTGACTGTTAACCCTTGACTGCCGCTACTGACCCCTGAACCCCCACAGAGTGCTGACCTTTGACTGCCACTGCAGCCACACAGGGGTGCTGGCTCTCGATTACTTGGCTACATGTAGCTATCTTCTTTGATAGCTACACTGGCTACATGTAGCTATCTTCTTTGATAGCTACACTGACTACATGGCTACATGTAGCTATCTTTGATAGCTACACTGAATACATGGCTACATGTAACTAATCTTTGGTAGCTGATCTTCTTTGATAGCTACACTGACTACATATCTACATGTAAATATCTTCTTTGATAGTTACACTGACTACAAGCTAGATGTAACTGGTGTTCTTTGATAGCTACACTAACTACCAGCAAGATGTAACTGATGTAGTTTGATAGCTGCCTGGTGTAGTTTGATAGCTAAACTGACTACAAGCTAGATAATAATAATAATAATAATAATAATAATAATAGCGGTCATTTCTATATCGCCGTATCTGACAAACAAGGGTAAGCACACCGCGCTTTACAAGATCAACAATAATGTATACATTAAAACTTCAAAAGTAATAAATTATATAGTCATAATATTGTATTTCTCGCACGCGCGCGCACGTACACACGCACGCACGCACGCATGCACACAGAAGGAATGTAACGAGGGGTGAGAGAGGGTAAAAATAATGGAGGCGGAATCCAGAAGACAGAAATCGAAATCACTTGCGGTATTGTTTGTAGAGGTGAGTTTTTAATGCAGTTTTGAAGACGTGAGGGGATTGAATATGACGGATGTCAGAACAGTAGGAGAAACAGCCTTAGCCAAAGGTTTTTTGCTAACACGGGGGATACGAAGTGGTAGCCTTGTGTGTGCTGAAGAAGGAAGCTGCGCGGACACGGTGAAAAAGAGAAGTGGGCAGGAGATGAGTCAGAGAAGAAGTGTGACAAAGAATTGACAGTCTGTAGTCTATTCTGGCTTGGACCGGTAAACATGAAGAGCTTGCAGAAGAGGTTGCACATGATCACGTTTGCATAGCTGATGTTCTTTGATAGCTACACTGACTACAAGCCAGATGTAACTAATGTTCTTTGATTGCTACACAGACTACAGGCTTGATGTAACTGATGTAGTTGCATAGCTACACAGACTTGATGTAACTGATGTAGTTTGATAGCTACACAGACTACAGGCTTGATGTAACTGATGTAGTTTGATAGCTACACAGACTACAGGTTTGATGTAACTGATGTAGTTGAATAGTTACACAGACTACAGGCTTGATGTAACTGATGTAGTTGGATAGCTACACTGACTACAAGCTAGATGTAATTGATGTTCTTTGATAGCTACACAGACTGCAGGCTAGATGTAACTAATGTAGTTGGATAGCTACATTGACAACAGCCTAGGTGTAACTGATGTAGTTGGATAGCTACACTGACTACAAGCTAGATGTAACTTATTTAGTTGGTTAGCTACTCAGACTGCAGTGTAGCTGCAGCTGATGTAGTTGGGTAGCTACAGACTGATGTATTTGCTGCAGTTGGATAGCTACACAGACTACAGTGCTACTTTGTTGACAGGGACCAGAAGCATGTGGACTGGGCCAAGGCGTGGATAGCTACACTGACGGAGCTACAGGACTACGTCAAGCAGTACCACACCACTGGTGTCTCCTGGAACCCTAAGGTCAGCACACCCCTCTCTCCACCACTCACACACACGCACACACACACACATATATATATATATATTATATAATATATATATATATATATATATATATATATATATATATAGACCCCTGAACCCTAAGGTCAGCACACCCCTCTCTGTGCCACTGACGTATATAGACCCCCTGAACCCTAAGGTCAGCACACCCTTCTCTGTGCCACTGACATATATAGACCCCCTGGACCCTAAGGTCAGCACACCCCTCTCTGTGCCACTGACATATATAGACCCCCTGAACCCTAAGGTCAGCACACCCCTCTCTGTACCACTCACACACACCCCCCTGGACACTAAGGTCAACACACCCCTCTCTGTACCACTGACACACAACCCCCCTGGACCCTAAGGTCAGCACACCCCTCTCTGTACCACTGACATATATAGACCCCCTGGACCCTAAGGTCAGCACACCCCTCTCTGTACCACTCACGCACACACCCCTGGACACTAAGGTCAACACACCCCTCTCTGTACCACTCACCCCCCCCCCCCCCCCCCCCTGGACCCTAAGGTCAACACACCCCTCTCTCGATCTCGGTACCCTTCACAGATAGTCCCCTGAATCCAGTGGATTTGAACGCTTCAAAAATGATGCTTGTTGACACAATTATTAGAAATTACCGTTGGTGGCATTGTTCGTTGGTGGCGTGAAGCAGTAATGCCAGTGTGTACATGTGCGTGTGTGGTGTGTGTGTGTGCGCGCGCGCACGCGCGCGTGTTTGTGTGTGTGTATAGCATTGGGGTGTTTTTGATTTGTAACGACACACGAGCACGAGAGGAAGGCCGAAGCACAGACAGCACGTTCACGCGTCCCTATCGCTACCAGCGGAACAGCCCCGGCATCCTGTTCCACAACCGGGTGGCTGCCAGCGAACGACAGCGGCAGCGTTAACCTTTTCCCGCCGCCCCGCGCCACCTACACCCGTCTCCGATCGGCCCGACCCGACCTACATGCCCGACCCGACCTACCTGCGCCGTTGCCCACCTCTGGCATTTGCCGGCTCTGTGGCAAGGTGCGGGACACGGTGCTCTCGCCGTCTGCTTATTTGGAAGCCCTTTGCAGCACGTGCAGGGGGGACGGCACAGCGGGTCGAGTCGGCCTGGGGCTGTCAGAGAAACCGGCAGCTCGGAGATCACGGCGCGGCTGTCGCCCACTTTGGTGGGAGAAGAAGAATGCTGCCGCAGACATTTTTAGGCGGTTGTGGTAGTTGCGTAATGGGTAAAGCTATCGAAACCGGTGCTGGGGTATGGTGTACTGTGCGCATACAGCCGTCATCGGTGTTTTTTCAGGTGTTGGAGACGGTCTGCATCGTATTGTTTGACTACCTGGACTGTCTGTAGACCACCCACAGTTGTCCCCCATCTGCAGCAAAACCAGATGCTGCCCCCAAAATGTGGGCCTGTTGTCATGGTAACGTACTGGCCAAGAGTAGGACGCCTCAAGGGAATCAATCCGTTACCGAGTGCACAGGTACAGTCTCTGTACACCGGCTTTTTAACGTCCAGCATCTCTTCCTAATCAGAGGTGGATAGGATGCTGCCCCGGGAACGTGGGGCTTGTTCAGTTCTCATAGTTATGTACGATCTTAGGGTTGAACACCACAAGGGAATGAAGCAGTTATCCGGTGCACAGGTATAATACGTGTCAGATTGCTAAAAAGCTACCTGGCACCATCTGGGGCGGACGGAGATGCGGGAGTTGCCATGGTTACGTACTATCCAGGAGTAGGGCACAGCGAGGGAATGAAGCGGTGATGGAGCGCACAGGTACAGTCTGTCAGACCGCTGAAAAACTGTGACGTTTACACCCACTACACATCATCATCTGAGGCGAAAGATGCTGCCTCAGGAATTTAGAGGTCTTGTCATAGCTGTGTAGTGTCTTAGAGTCGGTAAGACACCGCAGACGAATGAGTGGGCTGTAGAATGCACTTGGACAATCTGCACGTCTGTTAGAGTGCCCGACAGCTGGGACTTTTACACTCATTCCGTCTCCCGCACTCAGTGAAGAAGGGGATGACGTGAACTTGCGCGGGAACGGTCAGTTTGGGGAGGACTGTGGTCAAGGCGGACTGCTGGCGCTTGCTTCCTTTGCCGGGTTTTTGCTTGCGGGTTAACCGCAGCATGTGTCGGGGAGGATGCGGCTCTCCCGTGCGTAGGTTGTATCTGTGCTGGATAAGATTGCCGGA
The DNA here is from genome assembly GCA_018857735.1 of Alviniconcha marisindica. Classification (NCBI taxonomy): domain Eukaryota; kingdom Metazoa; phylum Mollusca; class Gastropoda; family Provannidae; genus Alviniconcha; species Alviniconcha marisindica. The sequence continues at coordinate 18,643 of JABMCL010002472.1, read as the reverse complement.
GCGCTATGATTTTTAACACCCAGCACCTCTCGCCCTCTGAGGCAGAAGAAGATACTCCTGCCGGAATTGACACGTGGATGTGTTGCTGTGGTTACGTAAGACGGACAAGACCAGCGCTCGTGCTTGGTTAAGTAGGCGAATGCAGCTGTCGCTACTTTCTTAAGCTATTGAGTATAAAAGACGAGGGCCAAGTCCTGGGTTTTGCCCCCCCCCCCCCCCCCCCCCCCCAACCCCCCTACCGTTGTTTGTAATACGGGTTGTTCAGGGCCACATAGTGTCCTGTGTTTTTTTAATGTTTTTTTTAAATTACAGCTTGTTCAGGACCATCCAGTGTCCCGTTTTTGTTTTTGTTTTTTTGTTTTTTGTTTGGGGGGGGGGGGGGGGGGGGGGGGTGCTTGTTTTGTTTGTGTGTGTGTGTGTGTGGGGGGGGGGGGGGGGTGTGGTTTTTGTTCGTTGTTTATAATACGGACTGTTCAGGATTGTCTAGCGTGTGTTGCAGGCTGTGGTGGTTGAAGATGGTAGCGTTGATAGGAGGAAGGTGAATGTATTGTTAGAATGATGTAACTTTTAATGGGGTTTTCCTTGGCCCGTTTCCTCTATTTTGTGTATAATCCCGTTTGGGTCTCTTCACCTGTGAAGTAGGCCCTTCTTATGGAGCTAGGTCACGGCGGGTCACGAGATCCAAAGCGAGGCCACCGTGTGCAAATTTGACGAGGGAGTATCATTGGAGATTTGGCCGTCTGCTTAGTAGCCTACACTGCTAAGCCTCGCTTCCGATCTCAGTCACCTCGGTGACCTCATTTCGTGAATGTTCCTCGGGTTATGGGTCCATTCATTTGGGTTGCTGTCTTCTCGAGATCCGAGCCACAGCTCTCAGCCAAAACATCAATCCAGAGCCATAACATCAATCCAGAGCCATAGATGGATACGGCCAGAGCTGACGTCATCCCCAACGTCAATCCAGAGCCATACATGGACACCGCCAGAGCTGACGTCATCCCCAACGTCAATCCAGAGCCATAGATGGACACGGCCAGAGCTGACGTCATCCCCAACGTCAATCCAGAGCCATACATGGACACCGCCAGAGCTGACGTCATCCCCAACGTCAATCCAGAGCCATACATGGACACGGCCAGAGCTGACGTCAGCCAAAACGTCAGTCCAGAGCCATACATGGACACGGCCAGAGCTGACGTCAGCCAAAACGTCAGTCCAGAGCCATACGTGGACATGACCTGCACAGACGTCATCCACAACGTCAGTCTAGAGCTATCCCTTTTGCGTGACCAGTACTGACGTCAGCCCTAACGTCAGTCCAGAGTCGGGCGTGGACCCGACCAACGCTGGCGTCAGTCAGAACCATGTCCCACAGCAGTGGGCTCTTTAACGCGCGTCTTCCCGAGGAACAGGAGATGCGGCAGCTGTTCCCGAACGCTTTTCATCTCGGTGGCTGCATGCTCTGGACACAACTCGCCAAGTTTCCCAGCACAACTTGAAGACGAGACAACTGTGATAACTTGTCTTCGTTAAGTCGAGTGAGTGGTGTTCTTCGTCAAGTCGAGTGAGTGGTGTTCTTCGTCATAACCGTCAAAGCCGGTAATCCTGACGCCACGTGTTGCGAAGAGCCTGAGTGGTGCGCGTGATCTGGCGCGTGATCTGGCGCGTGGGTTTGTGTTGATGTACGAGCGTTGTGTGACGTGTGTGTAGGTGGTTCGGGGGTCTCCTTCGCACGCTGGTGGAGACGTTCGTCACAGATTCCTATCGGCAACACGGGGCTGCGGGGGGTGTGCGCGATAGCATCTGCCGGTGCCTGAGTGTGTGTAAGGCATCTGCTCTGCCGCGTCAGGCCCGCTCGTCCCTTTCAAAGCGGACTTGTTGATGAGGACGTCAGGCCCGCTCGTCCCTTTCAAAGCGGACTTGTTGATGGGGACGTCAGGCCCGCTCGTCCCTTTCAAAGCGGACTTGTTGATGAGGACGTCAGGCCCGCTCGTCCCTTTCAAAGCGGACTTGTTGATGAGGACGTCAGGCCCGCTCGTCCCTTTCAAAGCGGACTTGTTGATGAGGACGTCAGGGCGCGCGCTGTGGAGGCGTGATCAGCGCGGTCTGTGGATAGGCGCCGCTCTCGGGGAACAGCGAAGCGATGATGGGAAGAAGAAAAGAAAGGCCGGGGGGTAGGGGGGATTATGAGCCTGCCATTTGAAGTGACAGAGGGCTGATGGGCGAGTGCCTGTTCTCCGAGAAAAGCTTCCAGCAACAATCTATTGGATAACATCGTGACACACTTTTGTTATGTTATTGCTTTGTCTCTGCGCGGAATCTGTTTGTTTTCTTCTCCACCCCCTCCCCAGCCGCCCGCCCTCGCTGTGCCTGCTGGTGTAAGCCGCCTTGCCAGTGGGCCCCCCTCTCCCTGCCCAGTGTCAGAACAGCGGCTCCTCTCCCTGCCCTGTGTCAGAACAGCGGCTCCTCTCCCTGCCCTGTGTCAGAACAGCGGCTCCTCTCCCTGCCCAGTGTCAGAACAGCGGCTCGTCTCCCTGCCCTGTGTTAGAACAGCGGATTTTCTCCCTGCCCAGTGTCAGAACATCAGTTTGTCTCCCTGCCGTGTGTCAGAGCAGCGGCTTGTCTCCCTGCCCTGTGTCAGAACAGCGGCTCGTCTCCCTGCCCTGTGTCAGAACAGCGGCTTGTCTCCCTGCCCTGTGTCAGAACAGCGGCTTGTCTCCCTGCCCTGTGTCAGAACAGCGGCTCGTCTCCCTGCCCTGTGTTAGAACAGCCGCTTGTCTCCCTGCCCGGTGTCAGAACAGCGGCATTTCTCCCTGCCCAGTGTCAGGACATCAGTTTGTCTCCCTGCCGTGTGTCAGAGCAGCGGCTTGTCTCCCTGCCCTGTGTCAGAACAGCGGCTTGTCTCCCTGCCCTGTGTCAGAACAGCGGCTTCTCTCCCTGTCCTGTGTCAGAACAGCGGCTTGTCTCCCTGCCCTGTGTCAGAACAACGGCTTGTCTCCCTGCCCTGTGTCAGAACAGCGGCTTCTCTCCCTGCCCTGTATCAGAACAGTGGCTTCTCTCCCTGCGGTGTGTCAGAGCAGCGGCTTGTCTCCCTGCCGTGTGTCAGAACAGTGGCTTCTCTCCCTGCGGTGTGTCAGAGCAGCGGCTTGTCTCCGTGCCGTGTGACAGAACAGTGGCTTCTCTCCCTGCGGTGTGTCAGAGCAGCGGCTTGTCTCCCTGCCGTGTGTCAGAACATCCACTTGTCTCCCTGCCATGTGTCAGAACAGTGGCTTCTCTCCCTGCGATGTGTCAGAACAGCGGCTTCTCTCCTTGCCGTGTGTCAGAACAGCGGCTTGTCTGTGTGTGGGCAGGACCAGGCTTTGGTCTGGCGGTAAGGCGTCAGACTGGTTAGCAGACAGACGTGGGTTCCATCTGCTTCGGCTCTCTGCTCCTCCAAAGTTGTTGTTCATTGTTCAGTGACATTATCCTTATTAATGTTGTCCTTACCCCCCCCCCCCCCCTCCATACCCTGGCAGACCGAGGGAGAAAGAAAGAAAAAGGTCGGGAGGAGAAGGAATGGTGTTGTGGAGAGTGGGCCCGAGTGGTGCTGAGGTTGTGTTGAGGCTGATGAGGCTGTATTGTGTTGAGGCTGTGTTGTGTTGAGGCTGATGAGGCTGTATTGTGTTGAGGCTGTGTTGTGTTGAGGCTGTGTTGTGTTGAGGCTGTGTTGTGTTGAGGCTGATGAGGCTGTGTTGTGTTGAGGCTGTGTTGTGTTGAGGCTGATGAGGTTATGTTGAAGCTGACGAGGTTGATGCGGGTGGACAGGGGCAGAGAGACGACCGCACGAGGGAGATGTTGCTTGCCATTTGTCGTTACAGCCGGCACCGCTCCGCCCGGTCCCTCTGCCGTCCACAGACCCTAATCAGGCCCTCCACCACGTCCCGTGCTGCCTTGGGGTGGTACCGTGGTTTGACCCCTCGCTGTGGGACTGGCGGAGTTGGGCTGCCGGGTGTCGTGGACGTGGTCACGAGAGTGGCGAGGCGTGTGGGGCTGTCCTGTTAGAACACAGAGAGAAATTGCAGTAGCGTGTAAGCGGGACCTGGCAAGTCGTGCACGTCCATCACGCCCTTCTCTTTACTTCTGCCCACTCTCACCTACTCTGACCCTCTGACGGGCAGTGGTTGCTGCTGCTGTTGTGTCTGCCCACCACCCCCTCTTCCCCCAGTCGTCCGTAGGTGTGGGTATGCGTGTTGTTGATGTTATTGTAAAGCGCTCTGGGCTCCAACCATGTGTGGTAGATGGGTGCTAAGAAATCCCAGTTATTTTGTTATTATTACCGTTATTGCCATTATTATTATTATACTGCAGCTTCTTCCTCCGCTGACGCTGACGGTCTACAGTCAGACCATGACAAGAGTTTGTGTGTTGGCAGGTGTGACGCCATTGCTCTTTGGGTCATGACATCTGGACTGTGTAGGGTCAAGACCGTTGTGTGAAGCTGGTGGCTTCTCGTGCTCTGCCGACTGGTGCAACTGACGAAATCTTCATTTCTCATCAAGCCCCTATCTGCCTTTTAGAACTTCTTCACCTTTACACTCCTTCCTGGCACCTCCGCTCTTCTTCAGACACCCGAGTGTTCAGAACACCATCCTTCCACACCGAGTGTTCGGAATACCATCCTTCCGCACCGAGTGTTCAGAATACCATCCTTCCGCACCGAGTGTTCAGCGCTCTTTCTGTTACCAGGCTCACTCCCTCTTTCGGACCGTCATTCTACCTCAGTCAGTTCTTTTAAATCTTCCTTGAAAACCTTTCTCGTTTCAAAAGCCTTTTCTCCAGTCCCATTGCTCTGAGATACGAGTGTGTGTGTGTGGTGTGTGTGTGTGTGTGTGTGTGTGTGTGTGTGTGTGAGTGTGTGTGCATTGAATCTTGATCAAACATATACCTTTAAAATATGTGTAAGCGCTTGGGGCCTGTTCAGGTTAGGCGCTCTAAGTACCCATTATTATTATTATTCCTTCTCCAGCGGGGAAGGGTGTGGTGGGGTGTGGCGGGGGTTAAGGCAACAGTAGGGAGGGGGGGGGGGGGGGGGGGGCGACTGAGTGGAGAGCAGGAAACGGAACTGTACAGAGTTCAGCGCCAGAGCTGGTAGGGTACACAAGTAGCTGTCCCACATCATTAGCATGTCGCGTGCCGCGCTGCGCTGTGATTGGTGCAAACCAGTGCTGTACTGAACTGTTCAACACGGGTCACGTGCCAGACTCGATCACACCACACACACTACCGCTGTGCAGCCTGTTTTCCTCTTCTTCTCCCCCCCCCCCCCCCCTTTTTTCTTTTCTTTTCTTCATCTTTTCTTTCTCGCTTTTTTTCTTTTCTTTTTCTTTTCTTCTCCACCCTTTACTTTTTTCCTCCTTCCCAACTGTAGCCATCTTGTCGTGCGTTGATAACCAGCCATGGCCCACTTGACCTCTGCCTGCTCGTCCTTCCGGCTTAGCCGCCACCGCCAGCCGGGCTATTGTAGGGCTTTGATATCACACCCGTTTCGCCAGCCGGGCTATTGTAGGGCTTTGATATCACACCCGTTTCGCCAGGCGGGGTATTGTAGGGCTTTGATATCACACCCGTTTCGCCAGGCGGGGTATTGTAGGGCTTTGATATCACACCCGTTTCGCCAACCGGGATATTGTAGGGCTTTGATATCACACCCGTTTCGCCAGCCGGGCTATTGTAGGGCTTTGATATCACACCCGTTTCGCCAGGCGGGGTATTGTAGGGCTTTGATATCACACCCGTTTCGCCAGGCGGGGTATTGTAGGGCTTTGATATCACACCCGTTTCGCCAACCGGGATATTGTAGGGCTTTGATATCACACCCGTTTCACCAGCCGGGGTGGGGGGCAGATATGGCTTTGATATCACACCCGTTTCGCCAGCCGGGATGGGGGACAGATATGGCTTTGATATCACACCCGTTTCGCCAGCCGGGATGGGGGGCAGATATGGCTTTGATATCACACCCGTTTCGCCAGCCGGGATGGGGGACAGATATGGCTTTGATATCACACCCGTTTCACCAGCCGGGATGGGGGGCAGATATGGCTTTGATATCACACCCGTTTCGCCAGCCGGGGTGGGGGGCAGATATGGCTTTGATATCACACCCGTTTCGCCAGCCGGGGTGGGGGGCAGATATGGCTTTGATATCACACCCGTTTCGCCAGCCGGGATGGGGGGCAGATATGGCTTTGATATCACACCCGTTTCGCCAGCCGGGATGGGGGACAGATATGGCTTTGATGTCACACCCGTCCGTACCACCACACCCCCTTCCTTTTGGGGCCGTGGCTGTCTCCCTGTTTGGATGTGTGCAGGGTTGGGCCGTGGCTTTCTCCCTGTTTGGATGTGTGCAGGGTTGGGCCATGGCTGTCTCCCTGTTTGGATGTGTGCAGGGTTGGGCCAGGTGGTGCCATTGTGGTCCGAGACAAACTAAAAACCATACAAACAACACAGGCTTGCTGAGGATACTGCTGTTCACACAAGCAATGTTGCTTGCTTTGGCCAGGACTTGCTGCGTGAAGCCAATCGCCTGTAGTTTAAAGAACTGGACAAATGGGCGTCCGCCTGAGCTGACTTCACTATTTGATTCCACTTGACTGGACTAATGGTGCCGCCTGCTGAACTAATGTCATGTATTAAGGCCAGAGCGACCTGCCTAGACATGCAGATACTGCTGGCGTCTTCCACTGGTGCTGCCAGTTATGTGTCCCCCCCCCCCCCCTCTTCCCCCCAACCCCAGCACCTCAGCGAATAGTGAGGTGGTGGGAGAATCTGGAGATGGGGGGGGGGGGGGGGGGGGAGTGTTTACGCGTGTTGTTTTCCTGTGAGATTTAGTGTCAGGGCAATTTACCGTATCATGTAAACTGAAGAACTGGCACTGCCTTTATTAACTGGTTTTACCCGCTTACCTAATCGCTCTCTCTCTCTCTCTCTCTCTCTCTCTCTCTCTCTCTCTCTCTCTCTCTCTCTCTCACTCTCACGCCAGAAAAGTATTCTTTCAGTTTCATGCCCATGTTCAGTACATCATCGGTGACGGATCGACGCGGTGGGGCTCGACAAGTGCAAATACTCTCAAACCCTTGGTTAATTTACATAAGAGAGCCGTCAGGGCAGTTCTCCTTAAAACCAAAACTCGGCGATTTCTGACTTTATTTCCTATCCGTTTTTTCCCTCAAAGAAAGACAGCTGTATCAAGGGAGTTCTGACTATATTTCCTATCCGTTTTCCCCCTCAAAGAAAGACAGCTGTATCAAGGGAGTTCTGACTATATTTCCTATCCGTTTTCCCCCTCAAAGAAAGACAGCTGTATCAAGGGAGTTCTGACCATATTTCCTATCCGTTTTCCCCCTCAAAGAAAGACAGCTGTATCAAGGGAGTTCTGACCATATTTCCTATCCGTTTTCCCCCTCAAAGAAAGACAGCTGTATCAAGGGAGTTCTGACCATATTTCCTATCCGTTTTCCCCCTCAAAGAAAGACAGCTGTATCAAGGGAGTTCTGACCATATTTCCTATCCGTTTTCCCCCTCAAAGAAAGACAGCTGTATCAAGGGAGTTCTGACCATATTTCCTATCCGTTTTCCCCCTCAAAGAAAGACAGCTGTATCAAGGGAGTTCTGACCATATTTCCTATCCGTTTTCCCCCTCAAAGAAAGACAGCTGTATCAAGGGAGTTCTGACTATATTTCCTATCCGTTTTCCCCCTCAAAGAAAGACAGCTGTATCAAGGGAGTTCTGACCATATTTCCTATCCGTTTTCCCCCTCAAAGAAAGACAGCTGTATCAAGGGAGTTCTGACCATATTTCCTATCCGTTTTCCCCCTCAAAGAAAGACAGCTGTATCAAGGGAGTTCTGACCATATTTCCTATCCGTTTTCCCCCTCAAAGAAAGACAGCTGTATCAAGGGAGTTCTGACCATATTTCCTATCCGTTTTCCCCCTCAAAGAAAGACAGCTGTATCAAGGGAGTTCTGACCATATTTCCTATCCGTTTTCCCCCTCAAAGAAAGACAGCTGTATCAAGGGAGTTCTGACCATATTTCCTATCCGTTTTCCCCCTCAAAGAAAGACAGCTGTATCAAGGGAGTTCTGACCATATTTCCTATCCGTTTTCCCCCTCAAAAAAATGACAGCTGTATCAAGGGAGTTCTGACTATATTTCCTATCCGTTTTCCCCCTCAAAGAAAGACAGCTGTATCAAGGGAGTTCTGACTATATTTCCTATCCGTTTTCCCCCTCAAAGAAAGACAGCTGTATCAAGGGAGTTCTGCCCTATATTTCCTATCCGTTTTCCCCCTCAAAGAAAGACAGCTGTATCAAGGGAGTTCTGACCATATTTCCTATCCGTTTTCCCCCTCAAAGAAAGACAGCTGTATCAAGGGAGTTCTGACCATATTTCCTATCCGTTTTCCCCCTCAAAGAAAGACAGCTGTATCAAGGGAGTTCTGACCATATTTCCTATCCGTTTTCCCCCTCAAAGAAAGACAGCTGTATCAAGGGAGTTCTGACTATATTTCCTATCCGTTTTCCCCCTCAAAGAAAGACAGCTGTATCAAGGGAGTTCTGACGCACCGGTACTGTGTCCGGAAAAGTCCCAATCTCTCTTGCGGCTACATTTTCCTGGGACCAATCAGGACACTGGAAAGCCCCATATAGTATATACCTGTCCCTAGGATTGTGTGCGTGCGCGCTGGTGTGATGTGCGAGGAATACAATATTACGACTACAGGATTATTATTTTTGAGGTTTTAATGTCTACATTTTTGTTGATCGTGTAAAAGCGCGGTGTGCTCCCCCGTGTCGATGAGATACGGCGCTATGGAAGTTATCCTTTATTCCATGTGCGTATCGGTGTGTCTTAGCTTAGAAAATGTGTACCTGTATAGTTAGATCTGGAATAGTCCCTTGTTTGGGCAAAGGCTGGATGTGAAAAAAAGCTTACATGTTTATCTGTTACGCGCGTAAATTAAACAGTTTTATTCTCTCTCTCTCTCTCTCTCTCTCTCTCTCTCTCTCTCTCTCTCTCTCTCTCCTCTCTTATGCAACATGGCCCTTACCTCCGGGAGCGTTGGAGGAAAGATGGGTCAGGAAGGGGAGGCGGGGGGGGGGGGGGGGGCTACACTGACAGCAGGGGCAAGTTTCAGGTGTATACAGCTATCTGTTCTGTGCAGTCAGATGTGACGACGTGGTGACGCGCCCAACTCTGGAACCTCAAAGTGTACCTCAGCTAGTCACTGCTCCCACCCCACCCCCCCTTCAAATATGTGTCTTACAGAGGGTATGGGGGGGGGGGGGGGGGGGGGGGGAGTGGATGGCGTTGGAATTGGCTTCGTCGATTTGCTCAGTGGGTGGCAGACTTGCTGATGAGCCCAATCATCTCGTTAAGGCGTGCCGTGTGATTTCCTCGCCTGGTTTCCTGCACGCCAGTGTCGTCTGTAGGCGAACGACGTCGAAGACAGTTGGGAAATGTGTTTCAAATCCCCAGGTACACGGCTAGGTACTCTGTAATCCCCAGGTACACGGCTAGGTACTCTGTAATCCCCAGGTAGATCATTTGTTTTTTAAAGAGGACGCTAGACCGGTTGGCCTGAAAACGCAGAAAATGTGCAAGGCTGGGCAGCGGTGTAGCTCGTGTTTGTTTAAAATGTGCAAGGCTGGGCAGCGGTGTAGCTCGTGTTTGTTTAAAATGTGCAAGGCTGGGCAGCGGTGTAGCTCGTGTTTGTTTAAAATGTGCAAGGCTGGGCAGCGGTGTAGCTCGTGTTTGTTTAAAATGTGCAAGGCTGGGCAGCGGTGTAGCTCGTGTTTGTTTAAAATGTGCAAGGCTGGGCAGCGGTGTAGCTCAGGTTTGTTTAAAATGTGCAAGGCTGGGCAGCGGTGTAGTTCGTGTTTGTTTAAAATGTGCAAGGCTGGGCAGCGGTGTAGCTCGTGTTTGTTTAAAATGTGCAAGGCTGGGCAGCGGTGTAGCTCGTGTTTGTTTAAAATGTGCAAGGCTGGGCAGCGGTGTAGCTCGTGTTTGTTCCATCCGTTGTGCAATAATTGTAGCGGTCTGTCACACCACAGATTGGACTCTAGCCACAACGCTCTGTCCTCTCTCTCTCTCTCTCTCTCTCTCTCTCTCTCTCTCTCTCTCTCTCTCTCTCTCTCTCTCTCTCTCTCTCTCTCTTCTCTATATATATATATATATATATATATATATATATATATATATTAGTAGCTTAGCAAGGACTATTTGTTAGACAGGTTTTTGACTGAACCTAAACTACAATCCTTGTAAAATAAAGTTTTCGAGTTCTCTCTCTCCCTCTCCCCCCCCTCTCTCTCTCTCTCTCTCTCTCTCAACCCCACTCTCTCTTGTATGTATATGTGTGTTTATATATGTTTGTTCGTTAGTTTTGTTTTTATATATATTTTAATGGGTTGATTGGAGTTGGGGACTTTTTTCAAAAGTAGTGTCTACTTCATTAAGAGTTGTTTTTATTATTCCAACCCTCCTTTGTCTTAGATTTTGTTGTTGTTGTTGTTGTTTTGCTGCTAGCGAAGATGGTCCGCTGGCGGATGAATAAAAGGAAGTCTTCATGCTAGTTAAGGCGACTATGTAGGGAATCCCGCCGCTTTGCTGAAGGTAGTTAGATTGTTGTCTGGGTCTACATTCCCGCCACAGCAGCCGGCAGTCACTCACTCCATCTCGGTCGTCTGCTGGGGAGGGGGGTAAGTTTTACGACACAAATACAGGTCTAAAAACACGCCAGCCTCCGTTGTGTGCTGTAAGAGGGGAAGCAACAAGATGTGAGCTCCACAGTAAACGCCTCATTACAGTGGTGCGTGGCATTCAGTTTTATTTCTTCTCCTCTTTCTTTTTACATTGCAACAGACATGGAACTGCATCAAACACGGTGTACAGTAATGTATTACGATGCATTTGCTGAGAAATGTACACGGGTACAACCGCAAATGCAAATCACTGATATACGCATGTACGGACACACATCAGCACCACAGATACACAAACAGTTCTTCAGTTCTTCTTTAATAGACTGTGATACTGGCAGTAGTTGGGGCGGCGTGTTTGTACTTAGCTGCACGCGGAACGTGAAACCGCTGATTAAAGACTGGCGAACAAAGAAGCAGGCCCGCTTTGAAGGTGCAGGGTGAGAGCGGTGTGCGGCAGCACCGGCAGTGATCACCCTCGTCGTGGAGCACGGGGTGGGATAAGGTCAGACTGTTGAATACAAATCCGCTCCTCGCATCATCAGCGGGCTTCTTCTTCTTCTTGTTTTTGTTGTTGTTGTAGTTGCTGCGGAGTGGAACAGGAATGTTGTGAACAGTGTGACTGCTGCACGTGCTGCACGTGGCCCGCTTCCCCTGACCTTGACCGTGAGCGGCTAGGAGATGGGTTCTCGCTCCGCCTTGCAGTTGCACACGAACGATGGAGCGGAAATGATGGATGTCATAACTGTCGGCAGGGATAACGGCAGCCTTCCCTTGTTCATGGCTGGCCAGCCCCATAGGGCAGTTGGTCACGGTTACCTTCACACGGCTTCCTGTCCTCGCCCTTGGCAGTGGGGGTCGGCACTCCCTCTCTCTCTCTCTCTCTTACACACACACACACACGCACTTGTATTTTTGACACTAACACAAGTCAGAATGAGACTGCATGCATGTTCTGCGTCGGGAGGTGGACGGGAAGTTGCTATCAATCTGCTGAGCGTGCAAAGAACACTGTGAATGAAACAGCAAGAGCTAGTGCTGCTGATCTCGCGAGGAAACTGTATGCCACGTCAGGCCACACATCACCTCCGGTACCACCGACTCGGCCAAACGCTGATCACTGCCGCCTTCACTCGGTCAGTCTTCTGTCACACACTGCGTCCACGCAAGTCAGTAGCTTCAGCCACGCAGCGCTCAGCGCTGTTGAGCGGGACTGGCGTGGGTACCGACATGCGGACAGCTGTTACGAGTGGTGGTCGGGAGAGAGTGGTGTTCGTGGTTTGATGTGCACCTGGAAAGGGTGAACTAGACAGATACAAAGAAAGGCAGGGTAGACGGACACAAAGGAAGGCAGGGCAGACGGACACAAAGGAAGGCAGGGTAGACGGACACAAAGGAAGGCAGGGCAGACGGACACAAAGGAAGGCAGGGTAGACGGACACAAAGGAAGGCAGGGCAGACGGACACAAAGGAAGGCAGGGTAGATAGACACAAAGGAAGGCAGGGTAGATAGACCCAGAGGAAGGCAGGGTAGACGGACACAAAGGAAGGCAGGGTAGATAGACACAAAGGAAGGCAGGGTAGACGGACACAAAGGAAGGCAGGGTAGATAGACACAAAGGAAGGCAGGGTAGACGGACACAAAGGAAGGTAGGGTAGATAGGCACAAAGGAAGGCAGGGTAGACGGACACAAAGGAAGGTAGGGTAGACGGACACAAAAGAAGATGAGGTCGATAGGTACGAAGGTAAGGTAGGATAGATAGGCACAAAGGAAGGAAGGGTAGATAGGCACAGAGGAAGGAAGGGTAGATAGGCACAGATGAAGGAAGGGTAGGTAGGCACAGAGGAAGGAAGGGTAGATAGGCACAAAGGAAGGCAGGTAGATAAGCACAGAGAAAGGTAAGGTAGATGGGCACAAAGGCAGGGTAGATAGGCAGAGAGAAGGGGCAGGGTGAATAGACACAGAGGAAGGGGCAGGGTATAGACACAGAGGAAGGGGCAGGGTGGATAGACACAGAGGAAGGGGCAAGGTGGATAGACACAGAGGAAGACAGGGTATATATACGTACAGAGGAAGGGGCAAGGTGGATAGACACAGAGGAAGACAGGGTATATATACGTACAGAGGAAGGCAGGGTATATATACGTACAGAGGAAGACAGGGTATATATACGTACAGAGGAAGACAGGGTATATATACGTACAGAGGAAGGCAGGGGAAACGCTCAAGAGCCAACCAATTTGTCAGAGACTGCAGTAAAAGACAAAGGTGGAGGGATGGTGATCTTCGCGGCATCTGGGTCAGAGGTGCGGGGCGGGGGGGGTGTGGGACACATTCCACGTTCCGTGCAGAGCCCACTAGGAATGTCGGTTTCCACAGAGCGGGTTGTTTCCACAGATCGCGATAGCGCCTGTGTATGTCTTGATCAGCGTTCCCCTCAGGCCTTCAGCCATACACACAGTGGGGTACCGCGGGCGTAGAAATAACGGTCCCTTCACAGCCTGCAGTAGGTCAGAAATGAAGGTCCCTTCTCAGCATTGAGAGCCCAGAGCTGTGACAGGGTCTCCCTTCACAGCCTGCAGTCGGTCAGAAATGAAGGTCCCTTCTCAGCACTGAGAGCCCAGAGCTGTGACAGGGTCTCCCTTCACAGCCTGCAGTAGGTCAGAAATGAAGGTCCCTTCTCAGCACTGAGAGCCCAGAGCTGTGACAGGGTCTCCCTTCACAGCCTGCAGTAGGTCAGAAATGAAGGTCCCTTCTCAGCACTGAGAGCCCAGAGCTGTGACAGGGTCTCCCTTCACAGCCTGCAGTCGGTCAGAAATGAAGGTCCCTTCTCAGCACTGAGAGCCCAGAGCTGTGACAGGGTCTCCCTTCACAGCCTGCAGTCGGTCAGAAATGAAGGTCCCTTCTCAGCACTGAGAGCCCAGAGCTGTGACAGGGTCTCCCTTCACAGCCTGCAGTAGGTCAGAAATGAAGGCCCCTTCTCAGCATTGAGAGCCCAGAGCTGTGACAGGGTCTCCCTTCACAGCCTGCAGTAGGTCAGAAATGAAGGTCCCTTCTCAGCACTGAGAGCCCAGAGCTGTGACAGGGTCTCCCTTCACAGCCTGCAGTAGGTCAGAAATGAAGGCCCCTTCTCAGCACTGAGAGCCCAGAGCTGTGACAGGGTCTCCCTTCACAGCCTGCAGTAGGTCAGAAATGAAGGTCCCTTCTCAGCACTGAGAGCCCAGAGCTGTGACAGGGTCTCCCTTCACAGCCTGCAGTAGGTCAGAAATGAAGGTCCCTTCTCAGCACTGAGAGCCCAGAGCTGTGACAGGGTCTCCCTTCACAGCCTGCAGTAGGTCAGAAATGAAGGTCCCTTCTCAGCACTGAGAGCCCAGAGCTGTGACAGGGTCTCCCTTCACAGCCTGCAGTCGGTCAGAATATACCAATGCATGCTTCATACACTGCCAGGAATGTCTTCCTTGTTCTGATCTATGCCTTCCCGGTCCATTCACCCTCATTGTCCCCAAATCCTCTCCCTTACTTCAAGCTGCCTTAGTTACAGCTAACACTGGCATTTTCCCGTGTTGGCCCGCGGAATAAAACGGGTCTCCATGGTCGTGTTCACGAACGATTGTGACAGGTTCCCATGTTGAGTGCCCTTTGAATATAAATAGGCTCCAGCTGGACATACGAAATTCGGTTTCTTGTGAACCACACGCCTCCGTTGACTGGATGTGTACAATGCATGTTGTCTGGGAATACAGGTGTGGAATGTGTGATAGTTATGTGAATTGGAATTAAGTGACACGTAAATAGTTAGAACTGCTTCTTATTGACCGTTTTTGGTTTGACTACACCGGCCTCACCTGCCCCACTCCCTTTTATTGACCGTTTTTGGTTTGACTACAACGTCCTCACCTGCCCCACTCCCTTTTATTGACCGTTTTTGGTTTGACTACACCGGCCTCACCTGCCCCACTCCCTTTTATTGACCGTTTTTGGTTTGACTACAACGTCCTCACTTGCCCCACTCCCTTTTATTGACCGTTTTTGGTTTGACTACAACGTCCTCACTTGCCCCACTCCCTTTTATTGACTGTTTTTGGTTTAACTACAGCGTCCTCACCTGCCCCACTCCCTTTTATTGACCGTTTTTGGTTTGACTACAACGGCCTCACCTGCCCCACTCCCTTTTATTGACTGTTTTTGGTTTAACTACAGCGTCCTCACCTGCCCCACTCCTTTCCTTTCCCCTCTTTCGTCCGGCTTGTGTGTAGCACTAGCAGAGATTGATCTTCTTCTTCTACCTCTTTTCTAATGTTAATTATTATTAATTTTTTTAAATCACTTTATATGTAGAAGACATCAGCATCCATTCACATAATCACATTATACAATTTTACTTTTCATCCTTGTGTCAGTTCTCTCTCTCTCTCTCTCTCTCTCTCTCTCTCTCTCTCTCTCTCTCTCTCTCTCTCTCTCTCTCTCTCGTTTTGTAAGAGACAGGGGCACATGCATATTTCACCAAGACTGGCAAGAGCGATTAATGTCTTTTTCCTGTTAGGTCGATCTTACATTAAAATGAATGGTTTTATTTTTCTTATTTTTCGTACAGTAGTATTGTAGATGGGACCGAGGGATAATTACAGATATGGTGCAGCAGATCCATCAGCTGGCTCTGTTCCCCCCCTCCACCCCCCCCCCACCCCTCCACCCACCCCACCACCCCCCACCCCCCACCCCCACCCACCCCCACCCCCGTGCAGCGTGCCTGCAGCTTCCCACTTCGGGCTGAGGGCTGCAGGGGCGATAATCCACGGCGTGTGCACCGAGTGGCAGGTGCAGAGTTATGCGCCCATTCACAGAGACATTCCGACCTGCCACCAGTCCATCCGTCACACGCGATTCGCTTTGATGCCGTCGCCCCCTCCCTCCCCCCAATCATCCTCCCATCTCTATCTCACAGCGGTTATGACACCAAACAATAAAATGACACACCGCGTCTCCCTCTCTCTCTCTCTCTCTCTCTCTCTCTCTCTCTCTCAATTATGAGACTTAACCAATATCATGCTCAGTAGCGACGACGCCAAAAAACTGGAGGACCCCCCCCGGCTGCACTATCACAGTATCAGCAGTCGTGAAGCGAGGAGTTGAGTGGCCCGCAGCCTGTGGGTGTAGCGAGGCCAGTGGGCAGGCAGCGCAGAGAGCCGGGATGAGTTTCCCGTGCCGGCGGCCAGGTCAGCCGACAGGGCTGGAAGCGGTTAGCTGGCAGTCCACGCATCGCTGGTTGTGTCCACACCAGTCTGCTCAGCCTCCGTCCGCGCCACGTGCCCTTGGTTAGGGCCCCTTTACACTTTGCCTGCAGCGTGCACAACGTCAACTGCGAGTCGTTAAATTCTCCTTATCGTCACGAGGCGGCTGTCAGCCACCAGCCCTGACCAGTCAGCGACCAGTCAGTGACCAGTCAGCCGCCAGCCCCGACCAGTCAGTGACCAGTCAGCGACCAGCCCTGACCAGTCAGTGACCAGCCCTGACCAGTCCGTGACCAGTCAGCGACCAGTCAGCGACCAGTCAGTGACCAGTCAGCCACCAGCCCTGACCAGTCAGTGACCAGTCAGCCACCAGCCCTGACCAGTCAGTGACCAGTCAGCGACCAGCCCTGACCAGTCAGCGACCAGTCAGCGACCAGCCCTGACCAGTCAGCGACCAGCCGTGACCAGTCAGCGACCAGTCAGCGACCAGCCCTGACCAGTCAGTGACCAGTCAGCGACCAGCCGTGACCAGTCAGCGACCAGTCAGCGACCAGCCCTGACCAGTCAGCGACCAGTCAGCGACCAGCCCTGACCAGTCAGTGACCAGCCGTGACCAGTCAGCGACCAGCCCTGACCAGTCAGTGACCAGCCCTGACCAGTCCGTGACCAGTCAGCGACCAGTCAGCGACCAGTCAGTGACCAGTCAGCCACCAGCCCTGACCAGTCAGTGACCAGTCAGCCACCAGCCCTGACCAGTCAGTGACCAGTCAGCGACCAGCCCTGACCAGTCAGCGACCAGTCAGCGACCAGCCCTGACCAGTCAGCGACCAGCCGTGACCAGTCAGCGACCAGCCCTGACCAGTCAGTGACCAGCCGTGACCAGTCAGCGACCAGTCAGCGACCAGCCCTGACCGTCACCCCGCTCTGCCCTCCGGTCTCTCAGCGGCCATGCGGTTTGTGCCATGTCAGCGGCCATGCGGTTTGTGCCATGTCAGCGGCCATGCGGTTTGTGCCATGTCAGCGGCCATGCGGTTTGTGCCATGTCAGCGGCCATGCGGTTTGTGCCATGTCAGCGGCCATGCGGTTTGTGCCATGTCAGCGGCCATGCGGTTTGTGCCATGTCAGTGGCCATGCGGTTTGTGCCATGTCAGCGGCCATGCGGTTTGTGCCATGTCAGCGGCCATGCGGTTTGTGCCATGTTAGTGGCCATGCGGTTTGTGCCATGGCAGCGGCCATGCGGTTTGTGCCATGTTAGTGGCCATGCGGTTTGTGCCATGGCAGCGGCCATGCGGTTTGTGCCATGTTAGTGGCCATGCGGTTTGTGCCATGGCAGCGGCCATGCGGTTTGTGCCATGTTAGCGGCCATGCGGTTTGTGCCATGTCAGCGGCCATGCGGTTTGTGCCATGGCAGCGGCCATGCGGTTTGTGCCATTGGGCAGTTTGGACAAACCGACTTTGGACCACTGAAACCCAACAGCTTCAAAAACCAACACTTTTCCAAAGGTAGCTGATACATACTACTTCTTGCACACTGTTCAGTAGTTCATTCAAAAAAAGTTTTGCATTAGTCAACACGATGACGCTCTCTGCATACTATTTAATCTCTCTCTCTCTCTCTCTCTCTCTCTCTCTCTCTCTCTCTCTCTCTCTCTCTTAAAGATATATGTAAGCACTTGGTCAGACCAAAATGTGAATTTCATCTGGTTTTTGCATGAAACCGTAGGACCGTGAGGTTGCGGGACCGACGTGGGCACGCCACATGTAGACAGCGATCGGACATGCAGCGGGCAGTTTACATCAGGACGGTGTCACGCAGCTGGCCGCTTTAGTTACATTACCTTGGTTACAGTGTAAACGGGCCCGTAGTCTCAGTCAGTGCAGCGTTTGGGTCGCTACCCCAACCAAATAGTCTGCGTGCGTGCATGTGTGTGGTGTGTGTGTGCGTGTGTGTGTGTGTGTGTGTGCGTGCGTGTGCGCGTGCGTGCGTGTGTGTATGTGCGTGCGTGCGGGCGTGTGCGCGCGTGTGCGTGACGGGGTGGGGGGGAGAAGTGGTCGCGCGCTCCGGTAACACACAGTATTTGCACCGAATCTTTTTCTTTTCTTTTTTTCTTCTTTTTTCTTCTTCTTTTTTGTTGTTTGTTTTGTTTTGTTTTTTCGCAAGTGGCCGCATTTGGAGTTACAGGCGTTTAGTTTGCCACTATGACGTCATGGTATAAAATCCAGGGAGGAGGGGGAAGGGGGAAAAATAAAGGAATGGAAAAAAAAAATTTTATTTGGCTGCAAGAATGAAAGTGTCCCTGTATGACGTCATAAGATCCAGGGAGGAGGGAGAGAGTACACAGATCCATTGACTAGCTGCAAGAAAAAAAATCTCCGGTTGGGATGGAAAAACCCGAAGGGGCGGGGGAGGGGGTAACTGGGAAAAGAAGATTTTTTTGTTTAGGAATATTTGCGGGGAAATATGATGCAGATTACAAGTGACAAATGCAGCATGGAATGACGGGGATCAACGTAAAAGAGAGGGGGGGGGGGGGGGGGGGGGGTGGGGGTTTGGGTTTGGGAGAGGCGATCATTCCTCAACGCTAGTTGGATGTGTTTGTGAGGTGTATTCAACACTTACTGTCCACATTCATCAAAAACCCCCCCTGCCCCCCCCCCCCCCCCCC
>JABMCL010002921.1:0-11894 GCA_018857735.1 Alviniconcha marisindica | reverse complement strand
GACGCAAGAAACTTACGACAGACCAAAATATCACAGCACTCAACAAAGAAGAAGAAAAGAAGAAAAAAAGGAAAAGAGAAGAAAGAGAGAAGAGGAGAGAAGGGGGAGAGGGGGAAGGGAGAGAGAGAGGGGAGAGAGAAAAATACAAAGAATGCCGCGGCTATTAACGAACACACTCGTAAAAGAGTTTCTTCCAGTTTTCAGGCTGTGATGATCACGCCAACAAGGCGGTGTTGTGGGAGGTTGACCTCTCAGCACTGGGAAAGCACACTGGCGTCCGCCCATCGCCAGCACCAACCTCACGTGACTGAGGGACTCTATCACGATGCTTTACGTCCACAGTAGCCGCATGGCTTATTTGGGACGGGCGGAACCTGATGAGAGACCAGGTCAATCACCTGTTCACACAGCTCTAAGTTTTGGGCAACTCAGCAGTTGAGGTTATACATAAAAATGATTGCCTGCGCTAACCCCTCAGAATCGCACGTACTTCAGTGCATAGAACGATCGTAAACCAATCCACTCAGCCATTACAAAACAGCGCAATGCGCTAAGTAGTGTGTCGCTGAGATCTGAGTGACAGACACTGATTAGCCAATCAGCACGCGCATATTAGACACGTCGCTCTTTCAGTCGACCGATGGTTTTATCCGACAGTTTACCATCACTTCCTTTCGGTGAACATCACCGAAGGAGCAAGTTGATCGTACATAAGTGAGAGAAGAAAACGTGGCTGCGTTACTTTCAAAAACTTGGGCGTTGCCATTTTTGTCGGTAGGTGGATATTTCTCTCCTTGGGACACGTTGATTAACCACTTTCACTCCCCCACCTTAAAATTTCCGGTCTGAAAAGTGCATACGTACACATCGGCAAACAGTATATTCGAGGGTCCTATAACAAATCTGTTTTCAACCTTTGGATAGAAATCTTTTCACTTTCCATGCAAAAGGGGGGGAAACCAATTTTAAAATTTTGGCCTTTTTTGATTGATTGTTGATCGTTTTATCGCGCTATTCCCCGTTTTTCTTGAGCAGACTCACGGGGGGGGGCGTCGCATTGGTTCTACATAGTGACTAGCTTTATAGCGCGTTTTGTTTTTTTTGAATATCCACCAAGTGGTTTTACTTACAACGCTGGGGTGGGCCACATAAAACTGCACCCCGTCTGGGCCCAAGCCCCTTGTGTACACCTTTAAAACCATAAAACCCAAATGCCCCAAATTTCACTTCTTTCAAAGCCACATACGAAAGGGTATGCGGGGGTTTAAGGCCTTTTAACCCCAAACCCTCCCCTTTTTGGGGGCCAGAATGCCCGGGACCCTTTTACGTGCTACTGGGGGAAAACACGGGGGGGGGAAGGGGATCCCGAAATAAAGAGGTCAGAAACAGAAAGCCCCCCCGGGGGAAAGAAAAAAAAATTCTCCCGCCCCCCCAGCGGGGATTTGAACCCGCCCCCTTTTCCCCTTCACGAGCCCCGACGCTCTAACCACGGGGGCATCCCCGCACGGCTTTTTCAGAGGGGACCGGCGTCCCCAAACACGGCATGAAATTTTTAAATGTAAAATGTCTGCCCCCTTTTGTGTAGGCAGGCACTGTGAGGACTGTAAAAAACCCCACTTTACTTTGGGAAATCTGAAAAATTTTCGATATCCGCTAAAATGTTTGCCTGAAAAGGGCTGTAAGCTAAGCTCCCCAACAAACGTGAAAACCCCCTCTTGAAAATCCATCCCAACTAACTGGGAAAAAAGGCGGGAAGAATATACACAAACATCCATTATGCATTTTTTTTGGCTGAAATGTTCAAAAATTGGAAAAAAGGCACTGGTGAGCAGGGGAAAAAGGCATTATTTTTGCAGTAGGTTTGTCAACTTCTACTTCGTTAAAAGCAGTTATTTGATAATTCATACAAACAGTGACAGCCAGGTTTTATAACATAAAAACCACACGGCTGCATTTTTTTTTTTTTTTTTTTTCCCATTTGCCAAAAACCCCGGAAATGGTGAACCCCCTCCCACAAACGGGAAAACCTTTTTGGTGGGTGCCCATAAAACCCCCGGCCCATTTGTTCAAAAAGGGGCCGTGGGTGCGGTTTTTTTTTTTTTTGGGGGTTGGTGTTTTTTTGGGTGGTGGGTGATTTTTTGTTTTGTTCTTGGTGTGTGTTGTGTGGGGTTTTTGTGTGTTGTGTGTGTGTGTTGTGTGGTGGGTTTGTGTGTGTGTGTTTTGTGTGGTTTCCCCCTTTTGTGTGTGTGTGGGGGGTGTGTGTGTGTGTTTGTGCGTGGTGCGCGCGCGGGGGCGCGCGCGCAGTGTAGACAAAGCCAGATGACAGGATCAGAGGTTGAGTCCGCCCTTGGTGCCGTAAGCCCTGTGTCTGCTGATGCGTTTTTGTCCCTGTGTGGCGATGTACAGCACGACGCTGGACACGATGACCGTGGTGATGGTGATGCCCAGCAGACTCAGCACGATGGACCAGCGGGACCGCTTCTCGCCCAGCTTGGCACGGCCGTCCTGGTAGGCCCTGACGGCCCGCAGCGAGAAGTACATGGCCAGCACGCCGAAGGGCAGGTTGAAGCACATCGCCACCATGCAGGCGATGGCGAAGTTGGTATTGGGGATGTTCGTAATCTCCGGTATTCCTTGTTCGTGTTGCGTTGGTTTTGGTTCTCCTCTGTGGAGGTGGCGGCGGCGATGTCGTCGTTGTGAAGCTCGACGATGTCGTCGGCGTTCTCTGGCAAGTGGCTCCCTCTGGGAGGCTGTTGCAGGAAAGGCTGCGAATCTGACTTAGCGCAGTTCGCAGGCAATACATCGACGGCGCAGGAGTCGTAGAGAGGAGATGTTGCGCCGGACGCCGAAGCGTAGGGCGGCGGTGGCTTGGAACAGTCGGTGACACGCCTTGTTGGTCCAGCTTTGGAATTGTCGGCGATAGGGCGATAGAGGTGTTGGGAGGGGAGGCGACCTCTGTCCAAACGTTCATAGTCGTTGGCTTCTTTCTGTAGAACACCATCCGTCTTGTCCTCTGTGTCTTCCTCGGAGCGAGCGATGGCAGTCGTTGAACTCTGACGCTGTTTGGAATCCTCCAGAACCGCGTCAGCTGCGTTGGTTTCTAGGTATTCTCCACCTTCCGAATTTCGGTTACTTATCGGCGCGTTTGTATTCGCAGTACTGCGTTCTTTGCCAGCCATAGTTTGTCCAAGGACCGCCACGCCCCCCTCCGTTCTCTCAGCCACGCCCTCTGCTCTTTTGGACACTCGCTGCCCGTCGTCCGAAAGAAGAGCAGCACCGTTGAGCTGTGTTGGCCCAGAAGGCACAGGCACGCTTTGACTTGGGGCCCAATTTTGGGAAATTTGAAAAAGGCCTTTTTGGGCGTTGGATGCTGGCTTCCCTCGAACTCTTCCCCAAAACCGTGGAGGGGTTTTTTTTCGGGGTTTCCCGCTGATTTTGAAAACCAGCCCGGTTTTGTTGGTCCCGAGAGGCGGTTGCCTGTTTATTTGCCGGAGCCGGTTTTTGGGTCAGAGGGGGTTTCGTGGTATGTCGGAGCCCGGTTGGGGAAATCGGGGGGTCCCTGGGCCCCATGCCTTGGGTTATTGGGGCCCGGACAGTTGGGTTTTCCGGGGAATACAAGGGGTTCTTTTTTCTGAGAACCATTTTTAACGGGGCCCAGGGAAAAAAAGGGGTTTTTCCCCTTTTTTTCCCCGCAAAATTTTCAACCGGATTTTTAAAACCCCCTTCCAGGTCCGTAATGGAACTCCAAGACATGAGGCCACGCACCCCCTCTGACTCGCAACCGGCTCCGCACACTACACACGCAACCGCCTCTCAGAGCCAACATCCAAGCTCAGCTGGTTTTCAGAATCAGAACAGGAACACGACCGACTCTCAGGATCAACAAAACAGGACTGGCTCTCAAAATCAGCAGAATCCGATTAGGAACTCCACTGGCTTTGAGAGTCGACGAAGCCAGCATCCAACTGTCCCACAGAGTGTTCCGTTTCAAAGTTCCACTGACTCTCAGAGTCAGAGTCAAAGCGTGCCTGTGCCTTCTGGGCCAACACAGCTCAACGGTGCTGCTCTTCTTTCGGACGACGGGCAGCGAGTGTC
The DNA here is from genome assembly GCA_018857735.1 of Alviniconcha marisindica. Classification (NCBI taxonomy): domain Eukaryota; kingdom Metazoa; phylum Mollusca; class Gastropoda; family Provannidae; genus Alviniconcha; species Alviniconcha marisindica. Next base: position 7,799 of record JABMCL010002921.1, on the reverse strand, counting down.
CAAAAGAGCAGAGGGCGTGGCTGAGAGAACGGAGGGGGGCGTGGCGGTCCTTGGACAAACTATGGCTGGCAAAGAACGCAGTACTGCGAATACAAAAGCGCCGATAAGTAACCCAAATTCGGAAGGTGGAGAATACCTAGAAACCAACGCAGCTGACGCGGTTCTGGAGGATTCCAAACAGCGTCAGAGTTCAACGACTGCCATCGCTCGCTCCGAGGAAGACACAGAGGACAAGACGGATGGTGTTCTACAGAAAGAAGCCAACGACTATGAACGTTTGGACAGAGGTCGCCTCCCCTCCCAACACCTCTATCGCCCTATCGCCGACAATTCCAAAGCTGGACCAACAAGGCGGTCACCGACTGTTCCAAGCCACCGCCGCCCTACGCTTCGGCGTCCGGCGCAACATCTCCTCTCTACGACTCCTGCGCCGTCGATGTATTGCCTGCGAACTGCGCTAAGTCAGATTCGCAGCCTTTCCTGCAACAGCCTCCCAGAGGGAGCCACTTGCCAGAGAACGCCGACGACATCGTCGAGCTTCACAACGACGACATCGCCGCCGCCACCTCCACAGAGGAGAACCAAAACCAACGCAACACGAACAAGGACATACCGGAGATTACGAACATCCCCAAACCAACTTCGCCATCGCCTGCATGGTGGCGATGTGCTTCAACCTGCCCTTCGGCGTGCTGGCCATGTACTTCTCGCTGCGGGCCGTCAGGGCCTACCAGGACGGCCGTGCCAAGCTGGGCGAGAAGCGGTCCCGCTGGTCCATCGTGCTGAGTCTGCTGGGCATCACCATCACCACGGTCATCGTGTCCAGCGTCGTGCTGTACATCGCCACACAGGGACAAAAACGCATCAGCAGACACAGGGCTTACGGCACCAAGGGCGGACTCAACCTCTGATCCTGTCATCTGGCTTTGTCTACACTGCGCGCGCGCCCGCGCGCGCGCACACACACGCACACACACACACACACACACACACACACACACACACACACACACACCACAGGGCCACACAAAAACAAACAAAACACACACACACACACACAAACACACACACACACACACACACACACACACACACACACACACACACACAACCACACACACACACACACCATGATGATACAAAATGTCAGTATAATTATGGATCTACTCCACCATCGGTGCCTGTGACATGTGGAGTGTGTACACCATTGTACTCTGGTGTTTTTCGTCAAATGACAGAAACCTGCATTGGCCCACTTGGCTGCGTTTGGTAGCCAACAAAGTGGTCGGCGTGTTTACTAAGACACAACAGCCAAAAAATGTTTACGCTGTTTGTGGGCAGGTGGTTCAGCCATTTCCAAAGTGTGCTTAGGCACGCTGTTTGTGATATGCAGCCGTGTGGTTTTTATGTTATAAAACCTGGCTGTCACTGTTTGTATGAATTATCAAATAACTGCTTTTAACGAAGTAGAAGTTGACAAACCTACTGCAAAAATAATGCCTTTTTTTCCCTGCTCACCAGTGCCTTCTTTCCAACTTATTGAACATTCAGCCAAAATTATGCATAATGTGATCGTTATGTGTATATTCATTCCCGTCCTTTGTGTCCCAGTTAGTATGCATGGATTTTCAAGAGGTGGTATCACGTTTGTTGGGGAGCTTACGCTTACAGCTTTACAGGCAATCATCAGCGGATATCGAAAGTTTACATGATCTTGCAATGTAAAGTGTTTTTCTACAGTCCTCACTGAGTGCCTGCCTACACAAAGGCCGCAGACATTTTACATTAACCCTTTCACTGCCGTGCTTGCCACGCCGTCACTCTGAAAACGACCGATAGCGGGGATAGCTCAGTGGTTAGAGCGTCGGACTCGTGAAGGAAAGGTCGCGGGTTCAAATCCCTGCTGGAGCGGCGGGAGAATTTTCTTCTCCAGGGTCGACTTTCTGTGCTGACTCTTATTTCGTATCCGTTCCACCCCCGTGTTACCGCAGTAGCACGTAAAAGATCCCGGTCATTCTGTCAAAAGTGCAGGTGGCAGGTTACAGCTAAACACGCATACACTTACGTATGTGGCTTTGCATGAAGTGACATGTGCATGGTTGTATGGATAATGGTGTACACAGGACTTGTGCCGAGACGGCCTGCAGTTTCATGTGGCCCCAGCCATGCCAGCGTTGTAAGTACACCACTTCGGTGGATATTCAAAACAAAACAAAACGCGCTATAAAGCTAGTCACTCATGTAGAACCACATGCGAGCGCAGTGAGTCTGCTCAAGAGAGCGGAGAATAGCGCTATATAAGCGATCATCAATCAATCAATCAAAAGTGCCAAATTTGAAATCGTTACGGCTTTCCCCCCTTGTGCATGAGAAAGTGAAAAGATTTCTATCAAATTGCAGTACTGAAAGCAGATTTGTTATAGGACCATCGACTATACTGTTTGCCGATGTGTACGTATGCACTTTTCAGACCGGAAATTTTACAGGCTGGGGGAGTGAAGTGGTTAATCAACGTGTCCCAAGGAGAGAAATATCCACCTACCGACAAAAATGGCAACGCCCAAGTTTTTGAAAGTAACGCAGCCACGTTTTCTTCTCTCACTTATGTACGATCAACTTGCTCCTTCGGTGATGTTCACCGAAAGGAAGTGATGGTAAACTGTCGGATAAAACCATCGGTCGACTGAAAGAGCGACGTGTCTAATATGCGCGTGCTGATTGGCTAATCGGTGTCTGTCACTCAGATCTCAGCGACACACTACTTAGCGCATTGCGCTGTTTTGTAATGGCTGAGTGGATTGGTTTACGATCGTTCTATGCACTGAAGTACGTGCGATTCTGAGGGTTAGCGCAGGCAATCATTTTTATGTAAAACCTCAACTGCTGAGTTGCCAAAGCTTAGAGCTGTGTGAACAGGTGATTGACCTGGTCTCTCATCAGGTTCCGCCCGTCCCAATAAGCCATGCGGCTACTGTGGACGTAAAGCATCGTGATAGAGTCCCTCAGTCACGTGAGGTTGGTGCTGGCGATGGGCGGACGCCAGTGTGCTTTCCCAGTGCTGAGAGGTCAACCTCCCACAACACCGCCTTGTTGGCGTGATCATCACAGCCTGAAAATGGAAGAAACTCTTTTACGAGTGTGTTCGTTAATAGCCGCGGCATTCTTTGTATCTCTCTCTCTCTCTCTCTCTCTCTCTCTCTCTCTCTCTTCTCTCTCTCTCTCTCTCTCTCTCTCTCTCTCTCTTCTTCTTCTTCTTCTTCTTCTTCTTCTTCTTCTTCTTCTTTGTTGAGCTGCTGTGATATTTATGTGTCTGTCGTAAGTTTCTTGCGTCATTGGTGTTCGTCTTGAGGAACAATTGCAAATAGCTTTGCCAAGTGTGAGTGTTGCAGGTTATAGCTTTTACCCATCCTCATCTTCCAGGCCCTGCAGCCGCTAAGAGTCTTGTGGCATTGCTGTTCAGTGATGCAGTACGTTTGGATTTTTTTCCTTGCGTGTTTATTGCAGATGGCAATCATAAATCCACCACCGAAATTAAGCGAGGCATTCATTGCGAAGGAGAAAACCAAAGAGATTTCTGCTAACGAAGGAAAACACACAAGGACCTTCCAGACATAATTCGCACACACAGACTGTTATTTCTCAAACTGCAGACTGATATGAGATACAAAGCCAAGGATTAATTCTGCCCAAGATGTATGACGTTTTTGTGTGGTCAATAGTTCAAATAGTGAACAGGTTCAAGCTGAACGCCTCTGAGTGGCCGAAATGATAACAATTCATGCAAATATTGGCAGGTCCTGCCCATGCCGAACAACCAATAGACAGAGGGAGAGACAGTGTACACGAAACGATGAAGGGTGTGAACAAGATGAAGGGTGTGAAAACAAACATTAAGCTGATACTTAATTATTAATATTAACCATACTTGCCTCCACGATCAGACCATTTACACTTCAACGTCCAAGCAGCGAGAACATTTGAAGTGTGTGAAGTGATGTTGTATTGATCCACTTATACTCCTTGGCTGTAGTTATGTATATAGCAGTGAGTGCCTTCATCAGATCAGTATTCACTGCATGCGTCCTTTCAGGGCCCGTATCAAACTCTAAGCACTTGTTTACGACATCCTTCCTTCAACCACTGCTGTAGCGTAAGCCATAGGGTCCAGAAAACTGTCAACTAACGAGCAATGTTTTGCTGGTGCTCAAACAGTAAATTTTTTAAAAAAATAAAAATTTATCGAAAATTTTTTTTGTGTTTCTTAACGCCAAAAAAACCAAAATTTTAAACGAGCAATTTCTGGGTTGAAAACCCCTTATTTTCCCCTTTTTTGGACTTAAACCAAACCCGTGAACGAAATCTTCCTTCAGGGGTGGGGGGGGAAAAATTTAAATTTGAACTGGGGGAAACCCCAGTAAAAGAATGCCCCTTCAGTGTCGTAACCCAATCTGGCAGAGTTTGGAGGAAGGTGCCGAAGAGCGAGGCTCGGAGTGTGGGTCTGAAGGAAGGATGTCGTAAACCAGTGCTTGGAGTTTGGGTCTGTAGGTGTGCATGAGGAGCTAATAGCCCCCTTTATCTCGTTTGTTTTGTAAACGGTGACGGCCACGGGACAGTCGACATGTGTAGAGCGCAAAGTAATATGACAGACCATTCGACAGGCTTGAGGGCATTTAGAGTTACAGCTTCATTTCTCTACCTGGAACATGAGCCGGACTTATGGACGCTTTAGCTAATCGGGATTAGGCTAACCGGCTTTAACTTTATTTGTTCTTCATGCATATGGGCCCTGATCGCTTAGCATGCACTAAGTAATTTAAAAAAATTAAAAAATTATGTGGTGAGCGGAGGCGACGTTTTATGCCAAAAACAAGATTGCGGGTTTTGAGTTTTGGATCTAGTGTCTTTATTGTTGTGTGCATTTATCCATGTGCACACATATTCATTTTCCCCACTAAGTTATTGTAATTGTCGTTTTGCTTGATCTGTTTTCTTTTTTTGGGGTGGGTTTTTTGTGTGTGGGTGCGTGCGTCGTTGGGTTTGGGGCGTGCGTGCGTTTCTGCGTGCGTGCTGCGTGGTTTGGGCGTGGTGGGGGTGGGGGGGGGTTTTGGGGGGAGGGGAGAGAAGAGAGAGGGAAGGGAAGGGAAAAAAGACGAAAAAACAATACACAAACAAAAACAAAAACACAAACACACAAAAAAAAAAAACAAAAACACACACACCCCCCCCAACACACACACACACAACACACAAAAAAAAACACAAACAACAAACACACAACGTATTACCCCGGGGGTTGGGGGGACAAATAAAAGAGAGAAGTAGAGGAGAGTAAAGGAACAGAAAGAAAACAAAATAAAAATCACAAATGAAAAGATACTTGACGCAGTATCAAGAATTATCAAATAATGATTTTTTAAATTAATGGGAAAAAAGCTTCCTTCAATAAAACCCAAAATTCCCATGACAGTTAAGGGGCCCCTTTGTGAAATTAAAAAAGGCCTTTTCAAACGACGTGACAATTAAATAGGGGTATTTTGTTTCCCCAACCGAAAAAGTGACAGGGGCCCCTTTTTGGGAAACTGGGCGGGCCTTTTTTTCCAAAGACATGCAGACTGTGAAATAGCGGCCTATTGTCACAACGCCAGTGACAGACTGTGAAATAGCGGCCTATTGTCACAACGCCAGTGACAGATGTGAAACTGGCGGCCTGTTGTCACAACGACGGTGACAGAAACATCTCCACCGTCCTTGCAGACCGCAAGACTGGCGGCCCAACCTCCTGTCACAAGGAACAGAGACAGGGACAGCAGCAACAGGCTGTGAGAGTACCTACCTTCTAATCGGTCGATGGGTCGTTAAACTCCGTGAGCCTAGCGTGCAGCCGTGGCCAAAATGATTGGAATCGGAGGCAGACAAATTACACAGCGTTCAATTGTGCACACGGTGTTTGCTTTCGTAGCTGTTGAGTTAATGTTCCTGGTAGGATTTTTTTTTTTTATTTTTTTTTTTTAAACGATGAAGCTATCCCAGATGCTTGTAACACCTGCAATGAAGTTGTATCGATTTTCGTTACCTTTGTGTTGTTTTACTCTGAGCTAAAGCGAGCTAAAACCCGAAAGCCCAAATGAATCGGAAAACGCATGTCCGTTCGAGTACACCAATTTAATGTTGCTTGTTATTGTTTCTTTCACGGGTGGGGTAGGAGAGGGGATGTGAGGAATGGGGAAGGGGAGGGGGGGGGGGGGGGGGGGGGGGGGGGAATGAGGTAAGGTTAGTGGAAAACCTTTAAAAAAATTAAAAATACGGGCTGTGTGACATTAGACTTCCCCCCTTTTCCCGATTCGACGTCCCACCATAAACTCTTCTCTACCCTCTGTCTTTGTCTTCTGTCTGTCTGTCTCTGTCTGTTTTTCTGTCTGTCTTTGGTCCTCTCTGTCTTTTCTCTGTCTTCCTGTCTCTCTTCTCTCCCCCCTCCCCCCTTTTTCTCTCTCTTCTTTTCCCCTCTTCTCTCTCTCCCCTCTCTTTTCCCCCTCTCCTCCCCTTTTCCTCTCTCTCTCTCTCTTCTGTGCAAGATCTTATTCGATTTGTGACGAGTGCATAGCCTACATTATTTTCGATCTAGCCTATCCCCCCCAAGCCGAGGCTTTTTGTTTCCCCCCCCCCCCCCCCCCCAAAACCCCCCCCCCCCCCAACCCCAAACACACACACACACACACACACACACACACACACACACACACACACCCCCAACAAAACCATTTTAAAAACGTCTATTATTGATTCGGCCAGTCTACACCAAAAGGCTAGCGAGTAGATCCAAGAAAAAAAAAAATGCTTAAAGTCTTTGTCTCTTCAGCACGTGCTGGAAGACAGTTGCGTGGCCCATATACAATAGAAGTGTGCGCTAAAAATCCATTTTCCGTCAAAGAACCTGAAGCGCCAGAAAATATTGGTGATGTTACTTGTTGGCAAATTGAGTAGAAGGGGCGTAATTCCTGTTGTGCAAAATACGATGTCTGCTGAAGAAAAATGATTATGCCCCTTGTTGTTGATAGGTTTTATATAGTCTGTCTCCGTCCTCTAAATACTTGCGATGCTCACTGCATGTGCTTCACAGAGCGTTGGGGGGGGGGGGGGGGGGGGGGGGGGGGGGGGGGGGGGGGGGGGCGTGAACAAATTGCCCAATAAAGAGATTGCTTGCAATAATTGTATTCTAGAACTGCTTTGCCTGACGAGGACTCTGTTTTGAAGGGAAGAAAAAAAATGCAATTCTATTGAGCATTTCTTTTATGTGTGTGTGTGTGTGTGTTGTTGGGTTTTGTGTGTGTGTGTGGGGGGGGGGGGAGAGAGAAAAGGAAGAGGGAGAGAGAGAGAAGAAGAAGAGAAGAGAGGAGAGAGAGAAGAGAGAGAGAGAGAGGTGTGGGGGTGTGGTTAAAGAAACTGCGCGAGTTGTGGGGTCCTTTTATCCCTGATGCGTGCGCGCATTTCGTGTTTTTTCTTTGGGGGGCAACTCTCTCTCCTTCTCTCTCTCTCTCCTCCTCTCCTCTCTTCTCTCTCTTTATTCCCCTCTCTCTCTCTCTCTATCTCTCTCGCTTAAATCTTTATCCCTGTGTAATAAAGTATTATCTTATCTTATCTCTCTCTCTCACGCATCTTCCATTCACACACACGCACAATGAAATGCATACTTTCACAGCTCCCTTCTCCAGCTTCTTTATCTTTTTCTCAATGAAAAATAAATGCACATTTATCAGTTTAAAAGTCCAAACTGAAGCATGAAACAAATTTCATATCAACCA
>JABMCL010003800.1:0-10176 GCA_018857735.1 Alviniconcha marisindica | reverse complement strand
ACGGGCCGGGCCCCGGAATTACTTTAAAAACAGGGGGTTCCGGGCCCGGATCCTTTTACAAAAGGCAGTTATATATATATATATGTATACTAGGCGGGTCGTGCCTAGGATAAGGCCGTCATCTGCTTGTTCTCACAGTCACAGGCAGCAAATGTTGCACGCTTGAACAAAGCCTCGACCGTCACTTTGGGAAGAGCGGCAGCATGGGGACCGCAAGCCTTTCAAGCCCCCCCCACGTTGGGGCAGGGTATCCTCCTATACGGCCGTGGATCCAGAAGTGTACATGGATTCGGTATGTAATGGACATGGCACATCCCAAGTTGATCGGTCAAACTCAGCCGCCACACAAATCTCAAATGGCCGTTGGAAACATTAACAAATGATTTATATATATATGCATGCGAGCGTGCATGTGTGTGCGTGTGTGCGTGTGTGTGCAACGTGTGGGGCGAAGGGTGGTTAGTCATGAATCAATATCTGTTATTATACTTTATAGAGTGTCTTTGATTAGTTATGAGCTGACTTGCCTGGATTATATTGTATGATCTGTAACAGCTGGGCCTCAGAATTTGTCTTTTGACAATGATGTCAGAGTTAAATAATGATGAGAAGAGATTTGTTAACAAATGACCTGCACCAGGAAATCATTGAGGCCAAGACCATCAACACATTTGTGTCAAGGGCCAGACTGCAGTAATCCAAAACAAACCAAAAGTTTGTTTGTTTTCCTCTTTTTTTACGCTGCTGACCCGTCATAAAGTGACTAAATAATCAACGTGATGATTGCGGTCGCTTCACAGGAAGAAGAAACAGTACCCAGATATGTGATGATGTTTTTTTGTGTGAAAATTTGCAAGGAAAATTTTTTTAAATGTGTGAAGTGGTTATTTTTATTTTTAATTTGCCAATAAGCTATCATTTCTTCACTGATTTTCCCGTCCCCCCACCCCAGTGACCTCAATACTGAAAGATAAAAACAGAATACTGGCTTAAAATGGCCCAAAACCAGATACGGTTTTTAGCCTAAGTAAACTGATCACCCTAGCATATCTTAAACATTACTGTTTACAGACTGAGCTGATTACAAGTTAAAGGGGGATACCCAATTTTTTTTTTTTTAGAAAAAACCCCCTTTAAATTTTTTTCCCAAAAACAGGAAAGGTTTTTTTCCCCAACACACACCCCAAACCAAACCCAACCCACACCACCCCACACACACACACACACACACACACACACACACACACACACACACACACATTAAACCCCACTGTGCCACCAAAAACACACACACACACACACACAACACAATGGACACACACACACACTGCCACCACACATACGACAACACTTCTCACTCCCACACTGACAAAATTCACTGCATCACCATGACAGCAAAATACATGACCGACCAACACGCACCATACACAACACGGACCACCCACACCTTTACACCACCACTGCACAACCACCACACTACAGCATCACACAACCACATCAATGCTCACACAGATCACACCTACACATCGATTTCAACACATACGCATCCAATCTCTAACATCACACTATCCTGGATATCTATACCTGCTCCAGCTTTACAAATACTCATTTTTATTGTTGTATTTAGCTTTGAACCTGTGTAAACTCCAGAAAGGGCTCTTCCCAATAAAAAAATTCTTTTGCCCCTCTTTTTCAAATAAAATCCACAGGGGTTCGCCCAAAGACAAATACCAAAAGACGAGTATAAGAAACCCATGATGATTAAACAGGACAAACCCACCAGAGTACAGCATCCAGTAAACGTGGCACCAGGGACGACGTATTTGGCCTATAATTTGGGGACTTTCAATTCAAACAAGAGAAAAGTTTCCAGCAGCTGCTGCAACTGCACCAAGCTACTGCTATCACTGACATAACACGAAAACCTTTGAAGACAAAAATTGCTTACTCACCAGCTCTCAGTAAAATCTCTCAGTGTTTAACAATGCCCCTTTAACAAACGACTCGCACTTTAAAAGAATGTACTTACCTTTTTTACTAAAAAAAAACCAGTTTTAATTCCTTTATTCGAATTAAATTACCATTATATAAAATGTCCCCAAATTTCCAAGGTTGGTCACGCTGGGTTGAAATAACAAAGTGACGTATGGAGGTACTTACTCCCGGGCCTTTGACTTAAAAGGGAATTTGGGTCCCTGGTGTGTTTGTGTGGAAGGCCGGGACAGCAGCGGAATCCCCCCTTTGGGGGTTAAAGAAAAGTCAATTAAAGTTATTTTAAGTGGTTTGGCACATGACTAAAACAATAATTAACGAAATCAGGGAAAATTTGAATTATACTTTAGGGGGTTTGATGTATATGAAAAAAATTTTAAAAAGCGAATGTTTTATCGTATAATGTAAAAATTTCAAATTTTTTTAGGAAATGGATCATCAATTATTAATTATGAAATTACTTAATCTTATGCAATTTTTTCTTACTTAGCATTGTGCAACAAAATATGTAATATGACAATCCCTCAGTTTGTGTTTTGGGGAATTGATATTCATTAAACCCCCAATTTTAAAAAATTTCCCAAAAAAAAATATAAATTTTTTCAAACAAGTTTTTAAAAAAAATTTTTAAACTTATACCACAAACAGCCCTTCGGTAAAAAATACCCTTCTTGCATTTCCCTTTTCTCCTTATTTAAACCCTCTTGGACCTCATTCTTTCCCAAAACTGTTTTTCTTACAACGACCCCTGCCCCTGACAAAAAAAATGTAAGTTTGTGCCCCCTTTTCTTCTTTTTACAAATGAAACTCAGTTTTGTCTTTCCAGATCGAAGTCCCAATTAACCAGAAAACCCAAAAGCGGACAACTCAAAATGTTCACATCTCGGGTTTCCCCATGCTGATTGTTTAAAAACCTGCTTAAGTGACACTTGCTTCAGGGGGCTTTATCTTTCAAAACCAGAACCATTCCCCCGGGGTTTTGACAGGTGGGAAAGGCCGGGTCCCCCACAGGCCGGGAACCCCCTTCCCCCAATTGGGGGAAAACCGGGAAAGCAAATTTTTTTTATCATGGGGAAAAAACGTAGCATGTTTTTTGCAATGATCCGTCACATGTACTAGTTTAAAATTTAAAACAAGAAGAATGAAAGGGAAATTTTTTTTAATTAGGTCAAAATCTGGGTGTGTAATTTTAGCATTGGATTTATAATTTACACAGTAGAAAAATTTTCAAGTTCTGAACCTGACCCCACTGGCCCCAGCCCGGGGATTTACTTTTAAATGGAGCTGCTTTCAAAAATTCATGGAATGATTTTACCAAAACTCAACTTTTTTTTTCCTCTTTTTACCCCTTTTTCGGGAAAAAAAAAATTTTTAAAAATGCAATCCCAGCATAACCTCATATGAAACAAATGCACCCACATCCACATTCATTTCAAAAAATACAACCATCCACAATGACCCTTTAAAACTTCCCCCAAAAAAAAAGAAAATTTTCCCCAAAAAAAAACAACAAAAAACTGAAACCCACAAAGGAAATGCAAATTTTTTTAAAAAAAAAATTAAATTGTTTTTTTTGCCCCTTTTTCAATTTTTTAAAAAAAAAAATTTTTTTTTTTAAAAAACCCAAAAAAGAAAACCCTGTTTTTTTAAAAAAACCAAAATTTTTCCCAAAAGGGATTTTTTTGGGTTTTTTTTCCCCTTCCCCAAACAAAGACCCCTTCATTCCCAAAAGTTGGGGAGAAAAGAAACCCAAAAAACCCCCCTTGTGTGAACTTGACCCTGAAAAGAATTTGGGCCAACATTATAAAAGAAGACAGGCATCTGTCCCTTTAAATGAACGCTTTTGTTTTTTTTACCCGGGGGGCCCAATGGCACCCATGCCTAAGCCATGATGCCATTGTCCAACGGGTAAAGGACACTTACATTTAAGGACAGAGGGCCTTTCCCTTTTCCCAAAAAAAGGGTATGGCAACCTTCTTTCCCAGGGTCAAGTACACAAGGAGTGTGCTTTTGCCCCTTTGCCAAATCCCCCGGGTTTGTTTTTTATTTGGGGGTGGGGAATGGGGGAATTCGTGGGGAATTTCCCGGGGGAAAAGAAATTTGGGGTTCTTTTTGTTTGTTTAAAATTCAATCAGGGTTGCATTTATGGGCTAGGGGGTTGCAGATATTGTACAGGGTGGGATCGGTATGGTGCGGGGGATTGTGTTGGTGAAGGGCTGGGTTGGGGGGATTTTGCAGGGGGGAGGGGATGGTGGGGGGGAGGGGAGGGCAATTTTGGGGGGGTTGCGGGTAATTTTCTGGGGGGAGGGCATAGGGGAGTTTCGGGGGATCAATTTGTGGGATCGGGTTGGATGTTGGGGGGGCAGGAGGGGGTGTTGCCATTCGGTATTGGTTCATTTTTTTTTTTGGGGGGGGGCCCCGGTGAAATTTTTTTTTGGGGGGGGTTTGGCAGGGGGGGGGGTTTTTTTGGGGGGGGGTGGGTTTTTTTTCAAAAGTTTTGGGGTTTTTTGGGGTTTTTTGGGGTTGGTACACCCCTCCTTAATCCTGCAGCAGCACCTGCATCCACCTACCTGCCCATCGCAACATGACACACATCCACCTACCTGCCCATCCCAACATGACACACATCCACCTACCTGCCCATCCCAACATGACACACATCCACCTGCATCCACCTACCTGCCCATCCCAACATGACACACATCCACCTACCTACCCATCCCACCATGACAAATCCACCTACCTGCCCATCCCACCATGACACACATCCATCTGCATCCACCTACCTACCCATCCCACCATGACACACATCCATCTGAAACCACCTACCTGCCCATCCCAACATGACACACACACACACCTGCATCCACCTACCTATCCATCCGACCATGGCACACATCCACCTACCTGCCCATCCCACACATCCACCTACCTGCCCATCCCACACATCCACCTACCTGCCCATCCCACCATGACACACATCCACCTACCTGCCCATCCCACCATGACACACCATTCCCCCCTTCCCCCCACCCCACCGACCAACCCCATCCCCCCCAAAATTGACACACATCCACCTGCACCCACCTACCTACCCATCCCACCATGACACAAATCCACCTGCATCCACCTACCTGCCCATCTCACCATGACACACATCCACCTGCATCCACCTACCTGCCCATCCCACCATGATACACATCCATCTGCAACCACCTACCTGCCCATCCCAACATGACACACACCTGCATCTGCATACCTCCCATCCAATCATAGCATAAATATCAACCTCTTTTCAACCATTCTCTTTCCCCTAGTGGAACTTCCCCCACAGAATCTCCACACCACTTCCCCACCCCAACATAAGAAACACATCACTCACAGGGAGGTATTTGGCGAAAGGGGCAAAGAGACGGACAGGGCTCGCGATGTGTCGTAGCTTGACCACTGGCGCCAGGGCATAGAAGCGCTTGACCATGGCAGCCAGGGTGGGGTTGATGCTGAAGCCAGCGAAGGCCATCAGTGTCCCTTTTGGTCCCCGGGGGGTTTTCCCCCAAACGCCCGTTGTTTGCCTACATGGCATCGGGCCGGGTATCATGGACTCCCCATATGGTCCCAACTGTGTAGATAAAAAAGCGACAACAGCTGTATAAACATTTAAAGTGGTACAGATGTCCTGTCTTCTTCTATAATGTAAGTGGCCAACTTCTTTATACAGAGGTACAAGTTCACACAGAGAGGGTGTATGTGTGTTTGGCTGTATTCTGCCACCAGCACTTTTGGCAGAATGACAGGGGTCTTCTGTTTGCTACTCTGGTACTGAATGAACATTGAAAGAAAAGTCAGTACAGAAAGTCAGCTCTGGAGAAGAAATACTCCTGCTGTTCCTGTTGGCTGGGGATCAAACCTGCAACCCTCCAATCACGAGTCTAGCACTTAACCACTGAGCTATGTCCCTGCCACCCTGTGAACTGCTGCTGCCTTGTCTTTAGGAGCGCTGTCTGCACTTGATATGATTCACATTCTTAGCCTTTAGGCTAGGATTCCGTAAGTTTGTGGGTGTAGTAAGAAAAGCTATACATGTATTGATCAGTCAGAGAAAAGAAACAAACAAAACAAACATATCAGCATCTGCAGATCATTTTTTCCTTCCTGTGGCAGGCCACAATCAACAAGCAGATAATTCTGAAACATTAACTAAACCATCCCTACTGCTGAGAGTTATCAGTTCCCTTTTCGTATGCTTTGCCTGCTGCCAGGAATTCTGTGTTTGTCACTTCTGTTATCCTGGTTCCTTCAACTTCATCCTTCCCTCTCCTCTTCCAAGATAAGCAATGTGTGTTATGAACAGTGAATCAGACTCACTTGTGCTTTGATGGATTGTATTTTGCCTGAAATGACCACTGTGGATGACTGGGTGTTACATTAAGTAACTAAATCACCTCCATGCCCATGGTCCCTATCACAGAACTGCAGGCATTGTCATTAATTACATATATTATTGTCTCCAGCCACATTTGTTTTTTTTTTTTTTTTTTGGGTTGGGGGGCCCGTTGTGAAAAATTTAAGTAAATGTTGGGTGTTGGGGAAACGAAGTTGGGTGTGTGTTTTTTTGTGTGTTGGGTTTTTTTTGAATGTGTGGTGTGTTTTTTTTTTTTTGCCAAAAGTTTTTTTAATGGTTTTTTGGGTGTTTGGTGGTGTGGTTGTGGGGGTGGTTTTTGTGTTTGGGGGTTTAGCAACACCGGGTTGCAGACTGAGCTGATTACAAGTAAGGGATACCCATGTGAGAACCACTATGTCACCACTCAGGATGGCTTCATCCTCAACATGCAGCGGATCCCTCATGGACGTGATTCGCAACCCACACCAGGGGGCCTCTTTCTCCACACACACACACACACACACACACACACACACACACACACACACAACACACACACACACACACCCCCAACCCCTTCACACACACACACTGGGGGGGGGGCCACACACAACACCACACACCACAACACACCCCACTGGGGGTTCACAACACACAACAAAACACACCCCACACACACACACACAAAACACACACACATTGAAATACACACACAAAACCCCACACCATTAACTACACATACACACACTGTGGCCACACACACACACACACACACACACACACACAAAACCACACACACACACCACCAAAACACACACACCCACACACACACCCCACACACCCCCACCCCAAAACACAAAACCCCACCCCACCCCCACACACACGCATTAAAAAATTAATAACCTATTTCTTGCTTACTCAATCCTCGGCTGACATCACTCTATCTGGAATTTCTAGATGACCTGCTCCCAGCTCTTACAAATAACATCAATATTTCTTTATTGTCTGGTATTTTCCCATTGGCTTTTGGAACAGCTGTTGTAAAACCTCTCCAGAAAAGGGCATCTCTACACCCAAATAATAAAATAAAACTTCCTCCTGTTTGCAACCGCTCTTTTTAGTCAAAAATCACAAAATCAACACACAATGGGGTTAATCGCGCTCAAAATACGTAACACAAATACAACAAAAAAGACCTGAGTCACCTACAGTAACTCTCACCTGGTATGCATGTAAATACAAGGTACATAAACTCCACCAGAGGTACACGCATGCCAGGTGAGAGTTACCGTAGGCGACTCAGGTTGTTGTACTTGTTTTACGTATTTTGAGCACTAATTAACTCCCTTGTGTGTTGATTCTGTTTCAGATTTGCAAAATTCACAGAGAAAATTGTTTTCCAGCAGCTGCTTGCATATCTTGCTGACCACAGTCTCATCTGTCCTCCATCCACTTGCTACTTATCACAGCACTGAAACAGCCCTTCTGAAAGTAACAAATGACACCTTGCTTGCACTTCAGCGGCAGTGTTTCTCCTCTAGTCTAACACTCTTGGATCTCTCAGCTGTCTTTGACACAACTGACCCTTTTATACTTCACAACTGACTCCTGCACCTGTATCAAAAAGAGATGTACAGCATCTCTGGTGCCACACTTTTCTTCTTATCTGACAAATAGAACACAGTCAGTCATTGTCAATTACCATGTATCGCAAGTCTCTCAACTATCACACATGATGATACACAAGCTGTGACACACATCAAAAGTGTTACAGTCATAGGCTACATGGTTCACGCATAGCAGTCGATTAGCTATAAACAAAAGCTGACAGTTATAGTGCAGCACATGTAAAGCTTACATGGTGGCATTTTATGCTGTTCAAAGAGCAAACAGATACCTTGGGGTCTCACCTGGTGGGTTTTTACAGGTGTGGAAAGGCCCGTGGTGATCCTCCAGCATGGCCTTTTTGGAAAAACCCTCCTCCCTTTTTCCCAACCCCCGGGTTTTTGGACAACCTGGTCAACGAGAGTCTGGCCTACATGCTGGCTGATGGTGGCGCTGATGTCTGGCTGGGCAATGTCCGTGGCAACATGTACTCCACGAACCACACCAAACTCAAACCTAACCAGAAAGAATTCTGGGCATGGAGGTTTGTTTGTTTATAATTATAGCGTTCCTCAGGTAAATCCACGAGGTTTGTGCAATGTTGGGTGAGCAGCTTGTGCAACCTTAACTAAACCTTTCCCCACACATGTACGTACATACTTTCATACATGTGTATTATACTTGTATACGAACGTAGTGTTACAGACTTTAGGGATTTTACTTTTTAGGAATGGAGTCTGTCATGTCATTAAGATTACTATAGTTGAAGTGATCTTGACCTTAAACTCTTAATGCAATTTTTTTCTCTCACTTTAGCCCCAGTTGTGTGGCTGGAGACAATAATATATGTAATTAATGACAATGCCTGCAGTTCTGTGATAGGGACCATGGGCATGGAGGTGATTTAGTTACTTAATGTAACACCCAGTCATCCACAGTGGTCATTTCAGGCAAAATACAATCCATCAAAGCACAAGTGAGTCTGATTCACTGTTCATAACACACATTGCTTATCTTGGAAGAGGAGAGGGAAGGATGAAGTTAAAGGGAAACCCAAAGGAAAACAGAAGGGCAAACACAAAAAAGGCACGGGCAAAGAATACGGAAAAGGGGAACTGAAACTCTAAAGAGGGGAAAATGGGTTTATTAAAGGTTTCAAAAACCCGTTAATTTCCCTCCCACGGGAAAGGGAAAAAATGATCTGCAGATCGAAAAGGTTTGTTTTGTTTGTTTCTTTTCTCTGACTGATCAATACATGTATAGCTTTTCTTACTACACCCACAAACTTACGGAATCCTAGCCTAAAGGCTAAGAATGTGAATCATATCAAGTGCAGACAGCGCTCCTAAAGACAAGGCAGCAGCAGTTCACAGGGTGGCAGGGACATAGCTCAGTGGTTAAGTGCTAGACTCGTGATTGGAGGGTTGCAGGTTTGATCCCCAGCCAACAGGAACAGCAGGAGTATTTCTTCTCCAGAGCTGACTTTCTGTACTGACTTTTCTTTCAATGTTCATTCAGTACCAGAGTAGCAAACAGAAGACCCCTGTCATTCTGCCAAAAGTGCTGGTGGCAGAATACAGCCAAACACACATACACCCTCTCTGTGTGAACTTGTACCTCTGTATAAAGAAGTTGGCCACTTACATTATAGAAGAAGACAGGACATCTGTACCACTTTAAATGTTTATACAGCTGTTGTCGCTTTTTTATCTACACAGTTGGGACCATATGGCAGTCCATGACCTACCAGCCATGATAGACCATGTAGTGCAAACAACAGGCGTGAAGCAGGTACACTATGCAGGTCATTCTCAAGGCACACTGATGGCCTTCGCTGGCTTCAGCATCAATCACACCCTGGCTGCCATGGTCAAGCGCTTCTATGCCCTGGCGCCAGTGGTCAAGCTACGACACATCGCGAGCCCTGTCCGTCTCTTTGCCCCTTTCGCCAAATACCTCCCTGTGAGTGATGTGTTTCTTATGTTGGGGTGGGGAAGTGGTGTGGAGATTCTGTGGGGGAAGTTCCACTAGGGGAAAGAGAATGGTTGAAAAGAGGTTGCATATTTATGCTATGATTGGATGGGAGGTATGCAGATGCAGGTGTGTGTCATGTTGGGATGGGCAGGTAGGTGGTTGCAGATGGATGTGTATCATGGTGGGATGGGCAGGTAGGTGGATGCAGGTGGATGTGTGTCATG
>JABMCL010001307.1:0-11444 GCA_018857735.1 Alviniconcha marisindica | reverse complement strand
CTCGTGACCGTCACCCAAAAGGGGAACAAGCACTGTGTAAACATTGAGCGGGATGGCACAAGGGCTTACAGCTGACCGTCAGCCAAAGGGACAAGCACCGTGTCAGCATTGAGCGGGATGGCAAAATGGCTTACAGCTGACCGTCAGCCAAAGGGACAAGCACCGTGTCAGCATTGAGCGGGATGGCAAAATGGCTTACAGCTGACCGTCAGCCAAAGGGACAAGCACCGTGTCAGCATTGAGCGGGATGGCACAATGGCTTACAGGTGACCGTAACGAGAAATGACAATTATGTACAATGCATAACGATGCTGGCACCTCCCCACACAGGGAGTGAACGTGGTCTACGCCAGCTGCGGATCTCAGTGAGGCGTAATTCAATTCCGTATATATGTTGTTGTTATTGAAGTGTTGCATTACGTCCCCCCTGGAACGGGGGGACCCGGGACGCCCACTGATTTTCACACAGTTCCGAGTTCTGACAGCCATGGACCTACAATTTAAATGGGAAACGGGTTTCCCCCCTTCCCCTTCCCTCCCCCCTCCTCCCCCAAAAGACCCCCCCCGGCCCCCCGGATTTGGGGGAAAACCAAAGAAAGGACGTCAGACCCAAGCCCCGTTTTTTCCCTTTGTGTGTGTGTGTGTGTGTGTGTGTGTGTGTGTGTGTGTGTGTGTGTGTGTGTGTGTGTTTTTTGGTGGGGTATGTGTGTGTGTGTGTGTGTGTGTGTGTGTGTGTGTGTGTGTGGGGCGTCCGTGGGGTGTGTGGGGTTTTTACGTGTGTGTGTGTTCGTGTGTGTGTGTGTGTGTGTTTTTTTATGTGTGTGTGTGTGTGTGTGTGTGTGTGTGTGTGTGTGTGTGTGTGTGTTTTTTCATTCTCTTTTCTTTTTCCATCCCTCCCCCCCCCCCCTTTTCCCCTTTTCTCTCTCTCTCTCTCTCTCTCTCTCTCTCTATTGATTAGTTGATACTGCATAATTGTGCACATTGTGATGATTTTTTTGTTTCGTTTGTTTGTTATTGCTATTGCTTTTATGTGTTATTATGTGCGAGTAACGGAATAAATACTTAATTCCAGTAATGTTATGAGTACAGTATTCTGTACCACGACCGGACGTAGCACGTGACCCTCGGGCACGCGCGACCTGGTGGTGCGACAGGACTCCAGAAGGGAAGTTACCGGTGACTGACGCAGACAGAGGAGAGAGACTGGCCAACGGTTTACTGCCGCATGATCGGACAGTTCAACAAGAAAAGGACGCTGCAGCACACGCGACAGGGAAGAGGCCGGCCTGTGTACGTACCTACGGACACGTGTCCAGAAGCCATAGGCTGCCATATTGCTTCCACTCTCCTCCCATCTCACCGTCTGCACCAAACTCCAAGGACTTTTTATTTTATTTTTAAGACGTCTTTCCTCCAAACACTGCAATAACTGCAATATCATTGGTCTCGAAAAACTGTCAGCTAACGGACCGTCTTTCGTTAACAACAACAACCACATCATCATATCATCATCATCAACAACAACAGCAACAATAATAATAATGATAATGGAAATTTGTAAAGCGCCTACCCTGCGGCTGAAAGCGTTGAACAAACATAACACCACAATGTAGTGGTTCACGTGTCAGAGACAACACACACAATGTAGTGGTTCACGTGTCAGAGACAACACACACAATGTAGTGGTTCACGTGTCAGAACAACACACACAATGTAGTGGTTCACGTGAAAAAAAGGGGGCCCCAAACACACACAATGTAGTGGTTCACGTGTCAGAGACCACCTAGCACCGTTTCCCGGAAACCTTTCCCCAAACTTGCCAAAATTTTGTTTACGCCTTTTAAAGGGGGAAATTTCTGTTTAATAATAAATACAATTTGTAGAGGTTAAACTATTCCCGCGCAGCTGTCCACCGACGCTGTCAGCGCCCTCCGAAAGGTTTGGGTACCAGTAAGACCGTGGGAAGAGAATAGCGCCCAAGCACGCACGTAAAAATGAGGCGCGTCCACCCCGGATAATAAATGAGTTTAGTCTCGAGTCAAACGACTTTGGTTTCGTTTGTGATCAGTAGGCAATGTGGACGGTCATGAAAGAAACGCCTGATACAATTTGAGTTCTCTGTTACAAACTTGCTGCTGTTTTGAACATCAATAAAAAATCATCAAACAACAACAAAACAAAACAACAAAACAACAACAACAAAACAACAACAACAACAACAAAACAACAACAACAAAAAAATGCCTTCTGCATTTGGATTTTTTTTGGGGCTCTTTCCGACGTGGTTGGAAGAAGGATGTCGTAAACCAGTGCTTGGAGTTTGCATAGCTCCCGTTTCACTGTCTGTCCCACATTCCACACCTCACTTCCCTCACATTCCACACCTCACCCTCCTAAAAACCCCGGGCCCTTTTGAAAAAAAGGTTTACTGTCTGTCCTACATTCCACACCTCACCTCCCTCAAAACCCGGCCGTGAAACTTACTGTCTGTCCTACATTCCACACCTCACCTCCCTCAAAACCCGCCCGTGAAAGTTACTGTCTGTCCTACATTCCACACCTCACCTCCCTCAAAACCCGGCCGTGAAAGGTTACGCCACTGAAGGGGCGCTTGCTTTTCCCCGCGCATCTGTCTACCGAAATCCCCCCAAAAAGGTTTCACCCTTCGGTAAAAATTTTGGTTTAAAAAACCCCCAAATTTAAAAAAGTTTAAAGCCCCCAAAAAGGGCGTTTAAAAAAAGAAAAGAAAAGAAGTTCCATCTCGATTGGAACTAATTTGTTTTTATTTGTGCCAGCGCAAGCCCAAAACATTGTCAGCGGTTATAAGCGAAACGCGGCTCGATGTGAGTTGATTTGTCTGTCTGGTTACAAACTGATTGCCGATCGGAGACGTATGGCGTAACCAGGAAGGATGGGGTAAATAGATTCAGTTATGGCAAGGGTTGCAGGAAGGATGGGGTAAATAGATGCAGTTATGGCAGGTTGCAGGAAGGAGGTAAATAAATGAAGGCGGCAATGGTTGCAGCAAGATGTGGTAAATAGATGTGTTATGGCAGGTTGCAGGAAGGATGGGTAATAGATGAAGGCAGTGGTTGCAGTGAAATAGATGCGGAATATTTAAAGATAGTGGTTGCAGAAGGATGTGGTAATAGATGCAGCTATGCCAGTAGTTAGAGGATGGTAGCCGATGGCTCAGGCAGGTTGCAGGCGACACAACAGTATGCCATGCCAGTGGCTGTGAGAGCTGCTGTAATAGATGCAGCTATGGCAGGTTGCAGGAAGCGCTGTGGCAATGGGATTGCAGCAGCAGAAGGCGGCAGGGAGCGGATGTGGCAGCCAGAGCGAAAGAGGGTAGAGGTTGTATGTAGGTTGTGGTAATGGATGTAAAGGCGGCAGTGGGAAAGGCAGGAAGGCTGTGGGTGGTGGCAGCTATGGCAGTGGCTGCAGGAAGGCTGCCGTATACTGGGGGTATGTGTGTCGCCCAGTGAGCCTGCCCCAAGACAGAACCGACTGACCTCCGTACCACCCTGTGCTGGCCTGCAACTCGCCGCTTAAGTACCGAGTTTTCCGGTATGATCGTCACCGTTGTAACACGATAGCGAGGCGCCAAACATGGAAGAAGGTCGAGGTGAAGCCAGGTGAAACGACGGTCGGGTTTGATGTTAGTCAGCGAATAGCCGAGAGGAGCCAGGTGAACAGTGCCGACAGCCAGAATACTGTTACAGCCGTTACTTGTAGGTCAGTACAGGCTAACAGTCAATCGTTGTAACACCATGCATGCCGTCACGGTTAGGTCGGTAGCTCGCATGCCGAACAGGTGAATACGTATCGAGAAGGAAGCTCAAAGTCGAATAGAATAGTGTCGTGAGGCGAAAGCTCAAAGTCGGTCGCCAAAGATGCCAGCCGGTGTTAGGGTGAGCCGGTGTGCGAGTTCAGTCATTCACAAATATTTTGAATGCGCAGTCGTTGCTGGCCAGGTAGACAGCCGGGTTCAAAACAAATATTCACGCGCCAGCGAAATAAGTCGGTGAATATTTGTTGTAATATTCGGTTATTTGGTAGTTGTACGCAGCGCGTCGGGCCGCTGTGGAATACTGACACGCAGCGCCGGAGCGGTAAAGGCCGTAAAAGCGGTTGCAATGGTTCGTGGAACATTGGTCGACGCATGCAACAGCGAAGTGAGCCAGTCACCGTTGGGAACACTGGCAGCCGCCACGGTAGTCAGTAGGCGGTCAGTCGGTCTCTGTTGTAATACTAGCTTGACGCCAAAACAATGAAGAGGCAGCCGTACTGTTGAACATTTGACGGGACGCATGCCAGTCATGGTAGGAGCCAAGTCGAGGCTTGGTGCACAGTCGTATTCAGCAGAGCGTCACGGAATAGTATCGGTAAGACCGTTAATATTATTGTCATGTAGGTCAGTGGCTGTCAATTGCCAAACATTCACCTTTGCCGTCGGTAGGTCAGGCCGCAAAGTATCGTTGTGGCTCAGCTCTCATGCCAGTCAACTGTTGTAATATTTCATCGGCCGTCAGCGGTAAGCCGCAGGCTTATCACACCGTTGTAACATTCGATGACGCACGCCGCGCCTGCTTGCAGGCAGATCGCCACAGCCAGCCAATGAGCTCAATGCCAACATGAGTCGCAGGCTTTGAAGCCCAGTCAACAGCTGACCGCTTAAAAACACCGATACCCGACCTACCGTACGGCGTAAGCACGTTAGTGTGCAAGTTACAACAGCGACTGGGCTTAAAACACCGATACCTGACCTACCGTGACGGCATGTAAGACGTTAGTGTTACAACAGTTGACTGGGCTAAACACCGATACCTGACCTACCGTGACGGCGTAAGACGTTAGTGTTACAACAGTTGACTGGGCTTAAAACACCGATACCTGACCTACCGTGACGGCGTAAGACGTTAGTGTTACAACAGTTGACTGGGCTTAAAGCACCGATACCTGACCTACCGTGACGGCGTAAGACGTTAGTGTTACAACAGTTGACTGGGCTTAAAACACCGATACCTGACCTACCGTGACGGCGTAAGACGTTAGTGTTACAACAGTTGACTGTGGCTTAAAACACCGATACCTGACCTACCGTGACGGCGTAAGACGTTAGTGTTACAACAGTTGACTGTGCTTAAAACACCGATACCTGACCTACCGTGACGGCGTAAGACGTTAGTGTTACAACAGTTGACTGTGCTTAAAACACCGATACCTGACCTACCGTGACGGCGTAAGACGTTAGTGTTACAACAGTTGACTGTGCTTAAAACACCGATACCTGACCTACCGTGACGACGTAAGACGTTAGTGTTACAACAGTTGACTGGGCTTAAAACACCGATACCTGACCTACCGTGACGGCGTAAGACGTTAGTGTTACAACAGTTGACTGGGCTTAAAACACCGATACCTGACCTACCGTGACGGCGTAAGACGTTAGTGTTACAACAGTTGACTGTGGCTTAAAACACCGATACCTGACCTACCGTGACGGCGTAAGACGTTAGTGTTACAACAGTTGACTGTGCTTAAAACACCGATACCTGACCTACCGTGACGGCGTAAGACGTTAGTGTTACAACAGTTGACTGGGCTTAAAACACCGATACCTGACCTACCGTGACGGCGTAAGACGTTAGTGTTACAACAGTTGACTGTGCTTAAAACACCGATACCTGACCTACCGTGACGGCGTAAGACGTTAGTGTTACAACAGTTGACTGGGCTTAAAACACCGATACCTGACCTACCGTGACGGCGTAAGACGTTAGTGTTACAACAGTTGACTGGGCTTAAAACACCGATACCTGACCTACCGTGACGGCGTAAGACGTTAGTGTTACAACAGTTGACTGGGCTTAAAACACCGATACCTGACCTACCGTGACGGCGTAAGACGTTAGTGTTACAACAGTTGACTGGGCTTAAAACACCGATACCTGACCTACCGTGACGGCATAAGACGTCAGACTGGGCTTAAAACACCGATACCTGACCTACCGTGACGGCGTAAGACGTTAGTGTTACAACAGTTGACTGGGCTTAAAACACCGATACCTGACCTACCGTGACGACGTAAGACGTTAGTGTTACAACAGTTGACTGGGCTTAAAACACCGATACCTGACCTACCGTGACGGCATAAGACGTCAGTGTTACAACAGTTGACTGGGGCTTCATGCCGGAGCTCGGTGCCAAGCGGCGGGATTGCAGGCCCAGCTGAGGGGTGGTGCAGGGTCCGAGTCGGTTCTGTCTGCAGGGC
Organism: Alviniconcha marisindica; assembly: GCA_018857735.1. Taxonomy (NCBI): domain Eukaryota; kingdom Metazoa; phylum Mollusca; class Gastropoda; family Provannidae; genus Alviniconcha; species Alviniconcha marisindica. The sequence goes on along the minus strand of JABMCL010001307.1, from coordinate 5,167 downwards.
AGGCTCCACTGGGCGACACACATACCCCCAGTATCCACTTACCACAGCCTTCCTGCAACCACTGCCATAACTGCATCCACTTACCACAGCCTTCCTGCAACCACTGCCATAACTGCATCCATTTACCACAGCCTTCCTGCAGCCTCTGCCATAACTGCATCTATTTACCACATCCTTCCTGCAGCCTCTGCCATAACTGCATCCATTTACCACAGCCTTCCTGCAACCTCTGCCATAACTGCATCTATTTACCACAGCCTTCCTCTAACCACTGGCATAACTGCATATATTTACCACATCCTTCCTGCAACCTCTGCCATAATTGCATCTATTTACCACATCCTTCCTCTAACCACTGGCATAACTGCATCTATTTACCACATCCTTCCTGCAACCACTGCCATAACTGCATCTATTTACCGCATCCTTCCTGCAACCACTGCCATAACTTCATCTATTTACCACATCCTTCCTGCAACCCCTGCCATAACTGCATCTATTTACCACATCCTTCCTGCAACCATTGCCATAACTTCATTTATTTACCACATCCTTCCTGCAACCCCTGCCATAACTGCATCTATTTACCCCATCCTTCCTGCAACCCTTGCCATAACTGAATCTATTTACCCCATCCTTCCTGGTTACGCCATACGTCTCCGATCGGCAATCAGTTTGTAACCAGACAGACAAATCAACTCACATCGAGCCGCGTTTCGCTTATAACCGCTGACAATGTTTTGGGCTTGCGCTGGCACAAATAAAAACAAATTAGTTCCAATCGAGATGGAACTTCTTTTCTTTTCTTTTTTTACCGGAGGAGGATGCGCCCGAAGTTTACGTGCGTGCTTCGACGCTATGCTGCTTTTTCCACAGTTTTTGGTGTTCTGATTATTCGCAAATTTTACGAAGGGTGCTAATAGCCTTTTGGGGGAGATTTCGGTAGACAGATGCGCTGAGACAGCAAGCGCCCCTTCAGTGGCGTAACCTTTCACGGCCGGGTTTTGAGGGAGGTGAGGTGTGGAATGTAGGACAGACAGTAACTTTCACGGGCGGGTTTTGAGGGAGGTGAGGTGTGGAATGTAGGACAGACAGGTAAGTTTCACGGCCGGGCTTTGAGGGAGGTGAGTGGAACAGGACAGACAGTACCGCACAAGCGGTTTTGAGGAGGGCAGGTGTGAAACTGGGACAGGGGACAGTAACTGTTACGGCAATGGGTTTTGAGGAGGGTGAGGTGTGGAATGTGAGGGAAGTGAGGTGTGGAATGTGGCTGACAGCATAGACAGCTACAAACTCCAAGCACTGGTTTACGACATCCTTCTTCCAACCACTGTCAGAATTAGCAACAGGTCTCCAAAACTGTCAGCTAATGGACAGCATTTTTGTTGTTGTTGCTGTTGTTGCTGTTGTTGCTGTTGTTGTTGTTGTTGTTGCTGTTGTTGTTGTTGCTGTTGCTGTTGTTGTTATATATGATGATGCTGATATTTGATGATGATGCCCAAAACAGCAAAGCAAGTTTGTAACAGAACTCAAATTTTGTATCAGGCGTTTCTTCTAATTTTATAACCGCCAACGTTGCTTACAAAACGAAACCAAAGTCGTTTGACTCGAGACTAAACTCATTTATTATCCGTGACGCGCCTCATTTTTACAAAAGTGCTTGGCGCTATTCCTCTTCCACTATTCATTGGTACTCCAAACTTTTCGATATATTATAAAGGCCAGGACAGCTGTGTGAATAAGCTTGCACACTCTACAAATAATGTATTTATTATTAAACAGAGAGTGCCCTTCAGTGGCGTAAGCAATTCTGGCAGAGTTTGAGGAAGGTGCTAGAAAGGTGCTGGAGGTGGTCTCTGACACGTGAACCACTACATTGTGTGTGTTGTCTCTGACACGTGAACCACACATTGTGTGTGTTGTCTCTGACACGTGAACCACTACATTGTGTGTGTTGTCTCTGACACGTGAACCACTACATTGTGTGTGTTGTCTCTGACACGTGAACCACTACATTGTGTGTGTTATGTTTGTTCAACGCTTTCAGCCGCAGGGTAGGCGCTTTACAAATTTCCATTATCATTATTATTATTGTTGCTGTTGTTGTTGATGATGATGATATGATGATGTGGTTGTTGTTGTTAACGAAAGACGGTCCGTTAGCTGACAGTTTTTCGAGACCAATGATATTGCAGTTATTGCAGTGTTTGGAGGAAAGACGTCTTAAAAATAAAATAAAAAGTCCTTGGAGTTTGGTGCAGACGGTGAGATGGGAGGAGAGTGGAAGCAATATGGCAGCCTATGGCTTCTGGACACGTGTCCGTAGGTACGTACACAGGCCGGCCTCTTCCCTGTCGCGTGTGCTGCAGCGTCCTTTTCTTGTTGAACTGTCCGATCATGCGGCAGTAAACCGTTGGCCAGTCTCTCTCCTCTGTCTGCGTCAGTCACCGGTAACTTCCCTTCTGGAGTCCTGTCGCACCACCAGGTCGCGCGTGCCCGAGGGTCACGTGCTACGTCCGGTCGTGGTACAGAATACTGTACTCATAACATTACTGGAATTAAGTATTTATTCCGTTACTCGCACATAATAACACATAAAAGCAATAGCAATAACAAACAAACGAAACAAAAAAATCATCACAATGTGCACAATTATGCAGTATCAACTAATCAATAGAGAGAGAGAGAGAGAGAGAGAGAGAGAGAGAGAGAGAGAGAGAGCGAGTGTGTGTGGGGGGAGGGAGGGGATGGAGTTGCTTTAGAGATAGACACACACACATTACACACACACACACACACATACATACACACACACATACACACACACACACACAGACACACACGCACACGCACGTACATTACACGCACACACACGCACGGATGCACGCACGCACGCACACACACGCACGCACACACGCATCGCACGCACGCACACGCACACAAACACACACACACACACACACACACACACACACACACACACACACACACACACACACACACACACACACACACATCTAAAGGGAAAGACGGGGGGTTTTTTTTCCCCCCCTTTTTTTGGGCCTTTTTTCCCTTTTTTTTTTTGGTGTTTTGTTAAAATTTAAAGATGGGGGTTTTTTAAAAAAACCCCCCTTTACCTGCCCCTTTTTAAAAAAAAATTTTTTTAAAAGGTTTAAAAAAAAAAAAAAAAACCCCAATTTTTTTAAGGGTTAAGGGGGGAAAAAAGGGGAAAAAAAGGGGGGGGTTTGGGGGGGGGCCCGGGGGGGGTTTTTGGGGGGGGGCCCGGGGGGAAAAAAAAGGGAAGGGGGGGGCCCCCCGGGGTTTTACCCCTTTTTTCCCCCCCGGGGGGCCCCCCCCTTTTTTCCCCCCCCAAACCCCTCCCCTTTTCCAAAACCCCCCCCCCCAAAAATTTTTTCCCCCCCCCCCTTTAAACATTTTTTTAAAAAAAAAAAAAAAAATTTTTTAAAAAAAAAAAAAAAAAGGGGGGGGGAAAAGGGGGGGGGGGAAAAAAAGGGAAAGGGGGGGGGGGGGGGGGGTTTTTTGGGAAAACCCCCCCAAAAAAAAAAAACCCCCCCCCCCAAAAAAAAACCCCCCCCCCCCCGGGGGGGCCCCCCCCAAAAGGGGGGGGGGCCCGCAAACCCCCCACCCCCGGCTCCCCCCGGGGCCCCACAAAAACCCCCCCCCCAAAACCCCCCCCCCCCAAAAAAAAAAAAACCCCCCCCCCGGGGGGGCCCGGGGGGGAAAAAACCCAAAAAGGGTTTTTTTGGGGGAAAAACCCCCCCTTTTGGGGGGGGGGGGGGGAAAAAAAAAATTTTTTTTCCCAATTTTTTTTTTTTTTTAAAAAAAAAAAGGGGGTTTTTTTTTCCCCTTTTTTTTTAAAACCCCCTTTTTTTTCCCCAAAAATAAAAAAATTTTTTTAAAAAAATTTTAAATTTTTTTTTTTTAAAAAAAATTTTGGAAATTTTTTTTTTTTCCCCCCCCTTTTTTTCCCCTTTTTAAAACCCCAAAAAAAAGGGGTTTTTTTGGGGGTTAAAAACCCTTTTTTTTGGGGGTTTTCCCTTTTGGGGGGTTTAAACGGGCCCCCCCCGGGCCCCTTTTTTCCCTTTCCCCAAAATTTAAGGGTTTTGTTTTGGGGCCCCGGGTCCCGGGGGCCCCTTTTTTTTTTAAAATTTCCCCCCCGGGGGAAAAATTTTTTTTTAAAAAATTTTTTTTTTTTTAAAACTTTTTAAAAAAAAAGGGGGGGGGGGGGTTTGGGGGGGGGGGGGGGGGGGGGGGGGGCCCCCCCCCCCAAAAAAACCCCCCGGAAGGGGGAAGGCAAACCTTTTTTTTAAAAAAGGGGAATTTCAGGGGGGGGGAAAAATAAAAAGGGCCCCCGGGACCCCGGGGGGGGGGGAAACCCGGGGGTTTTAAGGTAGCAAAAGGGGGGGGGAAACAAAAAAAAAAAAAAAAAGGGGGGGGGAAAGGGGGGAAAAAAAAAAAAAAAACCCCCCCCCAAAATTTTCCCCGGGGGTTTTTTAAAAAGGGGGGAAAATTTTTTTGTTTTAATTTTTTTTAAAAAAAACCTTTTTTTTTTAAGGGGGGGGGCCCAAAATTTTCCAAGGGGTTTTTTGGGGAAAAAAAAATTAATAAAATTTTTTTTTCCCCCCCCTTTTTTTTTTTGGGTTTTTTAAAAAAAAAAAATTTTTTTTTTTTAAAAACCCCCCCCTTTTTTTTTTTGGGGGGTTTTTTAAAAAATTTTTTAATCCTTTAAAATTTAAAAAATTTTTTTTTTTTTTTTTGGGGGGCCCCCCAAAGGGGAAAAAAAATTTTGGGGGGCCCCGGGGGGGGAAAGGAATTTTGGGGCCCCCCCATTTTTAAAGGGGGTTTTTGGGGGGGGGCCCCCGGGCCCCCCGGGGGGGGTTTTCCCGGGGCCCGGGGGGGGCCCCCCCGGGGGCCCCCCCTTTTTTTTCCCCTTTTTTTTAAATTTTTTTTTGGGGGGGGTTTTTATTTTTTTTTGGTTTTTTTTTTTTTTGGGGGTTTTTTTGGCCAAAAAAAAAAAAAATTTTTTTTTAAAAAAAAAAAAAGGGCCCCCAAAAAAACCCGGGGGGCCCGGGGGGGGGGGGGGAAAAGGGGGGGGGGGGGGGGGGGGGGGGGGGCCCCCTTTTTTTAAAAAAAAAAAAAAAAGGAA
>JABMCL010001114.1:0-11451 GCA_018857735.1 Alviniconcha marisindica | reverse complement strand
ACCATAAGTTTTTTTAGGGATGGGAGGGGGGCAGAGGGAGATTATACTGATACCCATGACTACGCTGTCGCCACCAGAATGACTCCTGCATTAAGATGGGCAGCGATGAGAGCCATTTTAATGTTTCATAACTGTGAGGGACAAAGTCGCAAGACAGTGTCCATAGACCACAACTTTTGAAGAGAAAGGAGTGCAGAAGCGGATTCGAACCGAGGTCCCTCTGCTTACCAGCCTAACACCTTACCGCTAGGCCAAACCGACTCACAGGCACAGAAAGGAGTTATATATATATATATATATATATATATAATATATATATATATATATATATATATATATATATATATATATATATATATATATATATATATAATAAGAATCAGTCAAGCCGACCGGGCAGGTATTGGCAAAGCCCCCAAGGGCGAAAATTCGAAGTAAAAGGTTTCCAATACAAAACATGCTTGGACTTTGGTATACTCTCTCTCTCTCTCTCTCTCTCTCTCTCTCTCTCTCTCTCTCTCTCTCTCTACGTATTCTGTCTAATTGCAGATGCTGTTGACGGCCAAGCTAGCGGCCAGCATCATGTCCGGGTCCATGTCCATCATCTCCAGCCTGGTGGACAGCGTGGTGGACCTCCTGTCCGGCGTCATCATGTGGTGGGCCGCCCGAGCCATCAAGAGACGGAACATCTATGATTATCCACAGGGTGAGACAGCGTTGTCACGTATGTGTAAGCCACCAAGCCAGGAACCTACAATTAACCAGGGCTATCTACGTTATTATCCACAGGGTCCATAGCCACCAATAGACGGAACATCTGTGATCATGCACAGGGTGAGACAGCGTTATCGCGTATGTATATGTGTAAGCCACCAAAGGAGAGCTGTCGAGAGACGGAACGTCTATGATTACCCACAGGGTGAGCCAGAGTTGTCACATGTTAGCCACAAAGCCAGGAACCTACAATTTGCCAGGGCTATTTACGTGATTATCCACAGGATGAAACAGCGTTGTCACGTGTTAGCCATCAAGTCCATAGCCATCGAGAGACGGAACATCTATGATTATCCACAGGGTGAGACAGCGTTATCGCGTGTTAGCCACCAAGCCAGGAACCCGCAGTTAGCCGGGGTATCTACGTGATTATTCACAGGGTGAGACAGCGTTATCGCGTGTTAGCCACCAAGCCAGGAACCCGCAGTTAGCCGGGGTATCTACGTGATTATTCACAGGGTGAGACAGCGTCGTCACGTGTTAGCCACAAAGCCAGGAACCTACAATTAGCCAGGGCTATCTAATGATTATCCACACGGTGACCACAGCGTTGTCACGTACGTGTTAGCCACCAAAGCAATGTGTCACGAGACGGAACATCTATGATTATCCACAGGGTGACTCAGAGTTGTCACGTGTTAGCCACCAAAGCCAGAGCTATCACGAGACGGGACGTATATGATTAACCACAGGATGAGACAGCGTTGTCACGTACGTGTTAGCCACCAAAGCAATGCTGTCACGAGACGGAACACCTATGGTTACTCACAGAGTGACTCAGGGTTGTCACGTGTTAGCCACCAAAGCAATGCTGTCACGAGACGGAACATCTATGATCATCCACAGGGTGAGACAATGTTGTCAGGTACGTGCTAGCCACCAAAGCAGTGCTATTACTAGACGGAACATCCATGATTATCCACTGGGTGACTCAGGGTTGTCACGTGTTAGCCATCAAAGCAATGCTGTCACGAGTTGTCACGTGTTAGCCACCAAAGCAGTGCTGTCACGAAACGGAAGATCTATGATTACCCACAGGGTGAGACAGCTGATGGTGTGCTGTTGGTTTTTAGTCGTGGTCTTTGCACTCTTTTCAAGATTTGGTTTCTCTTGTACTTGTTTAGTTAGCGGTGGCGAGATTCCTTGTATGCTGGTGTCTTTCATTACCTATTTGTTACATTTTACTCACGAGTTCACTAACAGAAGTATGAATCTATGGGATCCGACCAGTTAACACGAGTCACCTAGCAATAAATCGTTTCTACAACCAGTAGTAGGAGTAGTAATTGGATTTTAATGTCCTGTCAACCACACAAGGTGATCTCAGGACAGTCAAACTCAGGTCATAAGCAAATACACATTTCTAAACTCTTCTCACATAATTATATACCAACCCTTTGTCAAGTCAATCTACAAAACCTGACCAGCACCCCAAATGAAGAAAAACCTAGAAACGAATCATCAAACAAGCTTTCAAAGAAAATGTTCTTTCTTCCGTTCCGAAATAAAAATCTGAGAATTAACCAATAGCATGCCGTCTTTCATAGGCCGGACGAAACTGGAACCGGTTTCCATCATCATTCTCTCCGTGGTGATGGGAATGGCGTCCCTGCAGCTGATCCGAGAGTCCGGGCAGAAAATAGGCACCCTCGTCACTGACGACTCGTCTCTGCCCGACATGGGGATAGCCACCTTTGTCATTGCGGGTAGTACTGTTGGTAAGTCTGGGTGTTGTTGTTGTTGTTGCCGGTAGTACTGTTGGTAAGTCTGGGTGTTGTTGTTGTTGTTGCCGGTAGTACTGTTGGTAAGTTTGGGTGTTGTTGTTGTTGCCGGTAGTACTGTTGGTAAGTCTGGGTGTTGCTGTTGCCAGTAGTACTGTTGGTAAGTCTGGGTGTTGTTGTTGTTGTTGCCGGTAGTACTGTTGGTAAGTCTGGGTGTTGTTGTTGCCAGTAGTACTGTTGGAAGAAGGTAATTTGGCGTTTTAAGCCCAGTCAGCCATTACGGTTATATCAGGGCGATTGCTGTTGGCAAGTCTGGGATGTTGTTGTTGCCTTTTACCACGGTCAGTGTTGTACGACAGAATTCTACCCGACATGGGAATATCCACCTTTGGCATTGCCGGTAGTACTGTAGGTAAGTCTGGGATGTTTGAGATGGTTGATCTTGCTTTACAGTCCCAGGAGGTGGGGAAAGAGGGAAACTATACCTAACGCTACACTGTTACCACCAGAATGACTCCTGCATTAAGACGGGCAGCGATTAAAGCCATTTCAACGCTTCATTAATTGGAGTTGGGCAAAGTGACAAAGACAGTGTCTATATATAAACCACATCTTTTGAAGAGACAGGACCAGAGCTCAGGAGCTGTGTGAAAGTCGAGGTGGACGTCCTGGGCTCCCGTCCCTAATAACCCTACGGTTTCTGTGGACGAAAAGCAACATTTTGTATCTTTGAATCCCACCAGTAGATCGTTGCTAAAAAAAAAAAAAAAGGGATCCGTGGTATTGGGGTAGGGTGGGGTTGGGGGGAGTGTTTTTTTGTTTGTTTTTCCCCCCTCTGTCGACTGCGTGTCCACCTGTACTACCCCGGTGGCGGGTCTGTCCACTACACATAGTCCACTGCCCGTGTGAGAAAGGCCCACAACCCCTACAGCATGTCCTGCAGTTCTGCCCCTTTGTAGCGTTCCCCAGCCGAACACTACAGGGGGGTCATGCACGGTATATGCAGCTGTACATTGACAAACGCATTGCCTAGGGTGGAAGCTACGACTGCGTTTCTATACCCACCATATGGGCAGCCACCCATACGCTGTCTTGTACCGTTTGCAAGATACCTTTTGTGGATTTATCTCTATTTCTGGAGGGTGGATGCTATTATTCATGAAGCTTAATTTATCACAGCTTAACTTATCATGCTGAAGATGTTACACAGACATCTTATCCTGGATGAAGGTGTTACACACGGAGCTTATCCTGGCTGAAGGTCACAGGGAGCTATCCTGGCTGAAGGTCACAGGGAGCTTATCCTGGCTGAAGGTCACAGGGAGCTATCCTGGCTGAAGGTCACAGGGAGCTATCCTGGCTGAAGGTCACAGGGAGCTTATCCTGGCTGAAGGTCACAGGGAGCTATCCTGGCTGAAGGTCACAGGGAGCTATCCTGGCTGAAGGTCACAGGGAGCTTATCCTGGCTGAAGGTCACAGGGAGCTTATCCTGGCTGAAGGTCACAGGGAGCTATCTTGGCTGAAGGTCACAGGGAGCTATCCTGGCTGAAGACAGTCCAGACAACTATACGCAGGACGTAACAACATGAATGTAGCCTTGGTGTTCCTGATGTGAAACCAGTGTGTTAACTGGGACACAGCCCCTCGCGAATCTCTACTTGTCTAAAGTCCCCGAGTGAAAGTGTAAAGAGACCAACGCTAAATTTACTGGAAAAATTCACGACTTTTTTGTTTGTTTGGAGATCGCTCTCAAGTATCACAATAAATTTTTACTTTAACTTATTAAGCGTGTCTCATACAGTCTTTTCAAAACAAAAACAAAAATGTTTTGGCTTTGTTTGCCAGTGGTCAAGTTCGTGCTGTGGCTGGTGTGTAGGAGGGTTCCCAGCCCCATTGTGCAGACCTTGGCCTTGGATCACCGCAATGACGTCATGTCCAACTGCATTGCCATTGTCTGTGGCTATCTAGGTAGGTGTCTGTGGCTATCTAGTGTGTGTGTGTGTGTGTGTGTGTGTGTGTGTGTGTGTGTGTGTGTGTGTGTGTGTGTGTGTGTGCTTCCCACCACAACCCCCAACCCCCCACCCACTCCACCGATCCCCACCCACAACCCCTCCACCCGACCTCCCCACCCACAACCCCATCCACCCGACACCCCACCCCCCGCCCACCCAACCCGATCTCCCACCCCCATCCACCCGAGATCCCCCACCCACAACCCCCATCCACCCGATCTCCCCACCCCCCAGCCACCGATCCCCCAACCCCTCCCCCGACCCCACCCCCAACCCCATCCACCCGATCCCCACCCAACCCCATACCTCCCACTCCACCCGATCTCCCCACCTCCACCACCACCCCCCCCCCCGAGATCCCCCCTCAAACACGGCCTTTGCTGATGCACTGGGCTTCGGAGGTATATGCCACCTTTCAGCGGATGGGTGGAAATCGTTTCGTTTTTTTATCGTCTGCGTTTATGTGCGCGTGTGTGTGTACGTGACATGCCTGTGTGTGTGTGTGTGTGTGTGTGTGTGTGTGTGTGTGTGTGTGTGTGTGTGCGTGCGTGCGTGCGTGGTGTGTGTGCGTGCGTGTGTGTGTGTGTCCGTCCGCGCGCGCCTGCCAATCATGACGGTCATATGAGGGCGAACCTTTTTCAGGGTCCGTCAACTTCCAGGACAAGTTCAGCCTGCACGGTTTCATCTTTGCCGACCCCATCGGTGCCATCGTCATCAGCATGTACATCATCTACAACTGGTGGAAGGCAGGTTCCGGTGAGTGCACGTAACTGCTGTCGTTGTCGTAGGTCGTGTAGGCTAGAGCATCGTAGAGAGGAACCGACCCGGAGAAATAGCACGAGCTTTGTGAATAGGAATGGACTAAGTGGAATATTTAAAGGGAATAATAAAAATATAAATAAATTATGCACACACACGCGCACACACGCACTCACCAACGCACACACACGCACGCGCGCGCACTTACACACACACGAAACGCACGCACGCACGCAAGCACACACATACACATACACACACTCTCTCTCTCTCTCTCTCTCTGTCTCATCCTGTTTGTTAAAAATCGACTTTTGACTAACATCGCGAAGACACGAAAATGAATGCCACGAATAATAATAATGAAAATGCATATGCACTCCCACTCACACGCGCATATATCTTTTTACATGTGTATACTACACACGGAAGACCTCGGTTTATTATACCTCGGTTTATTATAGTCTCATCCGAAAGACTTAGTAGAGAGTCTGCACAGAATTGGACTCCGGAGAATTTTCAGGGCGGGGGCAAAGCCTGGCTAGCACGTAACTGTGACCCATGCAGTCTGGTGACCACTCTCGACCGTGCTTAATAGACGATTTCTGGACATAACAGGCGAAGATAATTTGACAGTGTTTTCTTACTCCGGGAGAGTGAAGTCCCTGAATGGAGGTGGCAGCGGAGAAGAGCCGATCTGCGACACTTTCAGATCTTCAGGCATGGACCTATTATAATTTATACTAGACTACCAGCTGGGGGAACCTACTATCCGATCTGCACGTTCCTCGCGAGCAGTGAGTGTTTGATCGGCATTTCTGATGCCTTTTCTGCCTTTTGTTTACGGGTATCCGTCATCTTCCCCACGCATAGGCATGCGCTACACTTTCTTTCTTGGTGCTTTACGTCCACGGAGGCGAGATGGCCTATTAGGGACGGGGACAGAGTGGGAAGGGGACGACAGAGTGAAGGGTCGACCGCGGAAACCGCCCGAAAAAGACAGGAGAGACCGTGGACCGCCGCCAGAACAATGGAAGTGTTAAGGCGGTGTCCCCTCGCCATTGCCCAGCGACTTGTGCACTGTGCAATTGCTGTTTCAACTGCTGTGCTTGGCCAGAGTCACAAAGACAATGTCCGTTGCACTGCTGTTGACGAACAACTTGGACAACTCCAGCAAAGGAAGTCCAGCTTTCTTAGCCCAGCTCCACCTCCCTACTCATGATTCTCTGGGCTACTGGGCTAAGTTGAGGGTCCAGCTCCACCTTCCTCCTCTAAGAACTCTTGATCTTTTGATCTCGCCTGTATATACAGGTCCATGCCCGAAGGCTCTTACCGAGTGCAGTCCCCTGGATTTCCGAAGATGGTCTATTAAAACTTTGGTTTTCAAAGGCGTGTGCTCGGCTGCTTCCTTTCCCGTATAGTAGCCACAATCAATATGTTGATTATTCTGCCACTTTTAGAGAAGTTCTGCAGGCACCATGTGTGATTTTATATTTGTATTATAGATTTGTGTGCAGCATAACTTGTCTATGTTGTTGCAAACGTTTGGCGTTCCTTTTACACATTCCTAAATTAGTGAGCCTTATATTATAGTTGAGTTGAATTGCCCTGTGAGGGATGATTAAAGTTTTTTGACTTGACTTGACCGTCATCTGCACCACCGACTTTCCTCTTGTTGCTTGTCCACAGAACAAATCAAGATGCTGACTGGCTTCAGGGCCAACCCCGACTTCCTGGCCAAGGTGACCTGGATGGCTATGCACCACGACCCCAACATCACGCACATCGAGACAGTGGACGCCTACCACTTCGGCAACAATTTTCTCGTCAGGGTCGACATCGTGCTTCCGGAGTCTATGCCCCTTCGTGACGCGCATGACATCGGGGAGAGCTTGCAGCAGAAGTTGGAGAGTATTCCTCAGGTGAAAGCGCGTTCGTTCATGTGGACTACGAGTTTTTGCACAAACCGAGCAGTGAACATAAGGTCGTGTAACTGAAGAGGCTCGTACGCAAGAAGTGGCGTTTCACCCCTGGAGCTGAGCAGGAAGGGTGCGTTACTGGGGTGTGGGTGGGGGGGTGGAGGAGGGTGGGTGTGCCTCTGGTAGATCAGTATATAATTATTTGGTTTTTAACGCCCAAACCATGAAGGTGATATTAGGGCGAACTTCCGCGAACACCTGTGTGAAAGTCGAGGTGGCCCTGCCCCTAATAAGCCATCGTAGTTTATCTGTTTGTCTTTTCTCTCTCTCCTTTCTTTTCTGCAGACGAGTCGACCTTAAATGACAAGCACACAAACTGAATATCATTTTAGACTTTGTTTCACGAAAGACAATGCGCACAGATAAGGCGTCTCTCTCCCCCCCCCTCCCCCAACCCACCCAGCCTAAAAAGACTTCAAGCACAACTGCTTATTGCTTGACAAAAGACAATTAAAGTTCTGTGAAATATAACAATGTTTCGCCTTGTCTATTCAAAGTGTATTAAGTCTCACTTCTTGTGTGTTTTCAACACAAACTTTGCTTTTAATAACGAAACACCTGGATGGTGTAATTATTGTCTTGTCACACGCAAATTGTATTACCTAGATCCTGCTTTTTATGCATGCATTTCTTAGCTATATGTTATGAGATTGATATGGTGCTGTGCTGTGCTTGGAGATCGGTCTTAGACCTGGGAAAGGCGCATTATGAATAGAGTTTATCATTATTATATTTTTATGGCTTTTTACACCTGGTCATCCAATACGTATCACTGGTAGAGTGTGGGAAGAACAAGTAGCTATTATGACCCACTTTCCCGATCTTGGCAATCTATTCCGTCTGCGGCTATCCGAATATTTCTTCCAACCCTTTTGTTTATATCTGATTTAACTGCTTCATAGCGCGCGTGGAACAACCCTGCACATTCGTACTACTATTGCCAAGATATTTCACACAAGAACGTCTTGGACAGACTGACCGAACTGATTCAGTCGATACTTTCAGTTTTAAAATTCACCCTCTAGACTTTATTTTTATTTTTTAAAGAACACCATATGTACACCAAGGCTTCAAATTATGATTAAAAACAAAGAAAACAAAAAACAAGATTTTTTTTTTAGAATGTAAAGAATGAATGACACGGATCAAATGCCCCTTTCGACAAAACGAAATAAGGATGAAAAACAACATATCCGACGTGTCATACTATATCTTTTCCATATCAAAAACACTTCTGTACCACTTTAAAACATCCCACTAAAAATACAGCTCAAATTGCGACCCCCGAAAACCGTTTCACCTGTGGCTCCATGCTCCTCTACAAGGGGGTGAATTTACACTCGTCGATTTAGGTTGGTCATAATGGAACTGGTGGCATACAGACAGTGTACTGCAGTGAAGTGTTTCCTGCAAAATCCATCCTAAAAATCCAGTGTCGCTTTACGTCCACATAGAGACCATAAGGACTATTAGGGACGGGAGGAGCCCAGGACGTCCACCTCGACTTTCACACAGCTCCTGAACTCCGAGTCCCTATGTTCAGTGTTGCTTTATGTCCACAGAAACCATAACGACTATTTGAGACGAGAGCCCAGGACGTCCACCTCTTCTTTCAAACAGCTCCTCTTTCGCCCTGATATAACCGTAATGGTTGACTGGACATAAAAGACCAAGTTATTTACTTACATACAGCTCCTGGGCCCTGAGTTTCCTGCAGTTGAAATGTCCACCTATATAGGTTAGAACCTCTTTTTCAGTTTGACGTTCAGAGTTCAGGAGCTAGGTGAAAGTCGAGGTGTCCGTCCTGGGCTTTCCGTCCTAATGAGCCTTACGGTTTCTGTGGATGTAAAGCAACATTCAGTGCTTAGGCATTGGTCACAGTTTGTGCCTAATATGTCAACCGGCATCCGAGGACATGAAGCTCTACACCATCTTAAGTTTGCCGGTATTTTACTCAATGACGAAAACCGTTTTGCTGGCGGGGGTAATTTCTAACACCACGCCAGAGGCCCAACAGGTGGCATCTTTGTAAAGCAGGTTGTTTTTCTTACGGTGAATCACCGCGGACCCCTCCCCTTGAGGGAACTTCACTCCACCGATGAAACAATAGTGTGGAGAGACCCTGGGGGATCTTGAGCCTGTTTACAACCTGTTTACAAGTGATTTGACTCTGCCAAGGGCTGTGTTACAGACAAGTGGCTTCTTTGTAAAAGCAGGTTGTTTTTCTTACGGTGAATCACCGCGGACCCCTCCCCTTGAGGGAACTTCACTCCACCGACGAAACAATAGTGTGGAGAGACCCTTGGGGATCTTGAGCCTGTTTACGACCTGTTTACGATGACAAGTGAATTCGCTCTGGCAGAGGCTGTGACACAGACAAGTGGCATTTTTGTAAAGCAGGTAGTTTTTCCTACAGTGAATCACCGCGGACCCCTCCCCGTAAGGGAACTTCACTCCACCGACGAAACAACAGTGTGGAGAGACCCTGGGGGATCTTGAGCCTGTTCACGACCTGCTTACTATGACAAGTGAATTCACCTTGCCAGAGGCTGTGACACCTGTGGCTTGCACATGGATTATACTACCGCACCAGAGGCCAGAACACGCATGGCGTAGGCAACAGTTCATCAGAACACTACGCCAATTAAGGGATGTTTGACGACACCTGTCCGACGATGACTGTCCAGTTATATTAAAATTCCAACCACGGATGTAAAATTTATACAAAGTCCTGTTGGGTCTTCTTATTTCTATATTCCATTATGACCACCTAAAACAATGTGTTCTAACTGTTCACAAAAGAGCTCTCTCTCTTTTGTTTGGCATTGGGGCAAAAATTGAGATCTGGTTCCAGTTCTGCGTCGGGGGACAGACAGAAAGCCATGCCAAATCAATAAATTCCACAGGCAAGGAATGGGAATTTGTTCCTCTTATACCTTTTATATCTTACCAGTTTAAAGTCTTCCAGACCAAAGTATAATGCCAAAAGTATTTACTGCTTGCTTGGTTTTCCTGATTCTCTCTCTCTCTCTTTATTATAAAGATTATAACAAATTAAGTCAAGAGGCTATTAAGAGGCAATTACAAGTACCGACTGAATCTCCTCATGCAGTCTGATTCGTACGCTCATGTTCGGCATACAGTTTTTCTCTGCTGTAGAATGGAGTGGGGAAGGGGGGAGGGGGAGGGGCGGGAGGGTACGATATCAACGACCATGTATACGGGGCTTAACCGGGAATCATTCCCCCTCCCCCCCCCCTTTTTTGTTGTTGTCTTTTTCTTAACAGTCGAAGGCTACGGCCATGGAATACATTAATACGAAAAAGCATGTAAGCGATCAACTGCTGCTTAGGGTGTGTAGTAGTGTATGTATATATATATATATGCGTATAAATAGTCACTGTTTGCTAAGTGATTATATGTATACTTAACCCCTTCATTGCCGTTATGACACTTGAAAATGACCGTTAAAAGTGCGAAATTCGAAACCCTTTAGCCTTTTCTCCCTGTCTTTTTCGCACCGGCATGTGAAAGGATTTTCATGAAGACAAATTGAAAGTAGATGTGATATAGAGCCAGAAAACAGACTGTTTTCAGGGATGTCCGTGCACTTTGAGCCCGGAAATTTACAGTCTGGGGCAGTGAAGGGGTTAAGGCTCTGCTTGTTGCAAAGTATGTAAACGTGGTTTTGTCAAGCTGTTTGTACAGCGCAGTGAGTTTAACTCGTGTTAGAGAAAGGCGCTTTATAAGAATTATCTATTAGGTTTTGAGCAAGCTTTTTGATGAAGAATTATTAGCAAACCTTTACGAAAGCTTTCTGATCAATAACTGAAGCAACTATCGACTGTAAAGCAACCGACGAACTATTGTAAAAGCAACAACAAACAAAAATCAACCATTTCACAGAATCAACACAGAAGAGTTAGTCTGATATTGTTTCGGGGTATGGTAGTCAGCGGCAGAAAAACAAAATACAACTAGATATAGGACAAGTCCACCATAATGTGTAGAGTAAATAAAAAACACCTATACCAAACCTTGTGTTCAGCAAAGGTCCCAACAATCTTCCAAGCACCGAACAAGCTGCAAAAACTCAACCAAAACAAGTCTTTTTCTTTCATTTTTCATCGTTTTTAACCGTTTATCTTTTGTTTATGTGGCTTGATAAAGGGGATTTCCCCGAAAATTTGCATACTGTTGTGTCCGTTT
>JABMCL010002883.1:0-11710 GCA_018857735.1 Alviniconcha marisindica | reverse complement strand
TGGCGTTGTGACTGTTCAACAAGGATGAGGTGTGTTGACACATTTTGTTGACATCTATCACTTATTTACCTCTACAGAGAAGATGCGTGGAATGTTCCAGTTTAATAAATTTCCTTAACGTGGTAATCTCTTTATCTCTAACGATTCTGCCATACCATACTGAAGATGTACTGAAAATATTGGCTTGCTTTCAATGGTTTTAGTGTCTTTAAGGTTTCTGGTGTCGTCATCCTCTCGAGTGTAATCTCCCCGACAGGTGGCATGGTAATGTGCTTCTCGAGCAGCCAAGTCAGTATTTTGCACCTTCAAAAGGATTCTGATCTTGTTTTTTTTGGACTGCTTCTTTGACAGAATCCTCAGCTGTTTTGTCATCCCTTTGACTAATGTTTTCAACATGTTGTTTCCTTGTGACAAAATTAAAGAACAATTGACAGATCACAAGTATCAAAATCCCTTTTTAGGCACATAACACATGTTTTGGTGCCTTTTTTAATTTGCAGGCACTCAACATGAAAACCGGCTTAAATCAATTGACTATGAGCAGTGGGGCTTTTTTTTTAAAAAAATTCCCCCCAAGACAACGCGAAAAGTATGGAGAGGTTTTGGGAAAAAAAATGAAGTTAAATGGCCCGGGGGAAGGGGAAAATTTGGGAAAAAAGAAGAATTATGGCACTGAAAAGCATACGGCTATATTCTGACCTACCCGTGCTTTTAAGGGGAAAACATTCGTCAGCTCGGGGGTTTTAACAGAGGGGCCCTTAATATTTCTGCGTCCGCAGTGCCCAAAAACAAGGCCCATTTAAGACAAAGAGAAACGGAAAGCTGCAACATATTAAAGTGTTCAAACAATAAAATTATGTATGGAAATGGCCAATTTTGTCATAATAAATGAGTTCTAAGAGACAAGGTCATCCAATTTAAATTTCCCATATAGTGCATTTATTAGAACCAGCACCACAGACACAAACAGCAAAGTACTTGCAGCAACCTGAACTGTGTACTTTGATGGAAGGTACCCAGAATTACCATGTGGTAAAACCCCGGGGGGGGGGGTAGGCTGGGTTTCAGGGTCTATAGGCAGAGTGTTCCCCGTTCTTAAGGGGGCGAATGTTTGTTCCCCCGAACATCTTCGGACAGTTCGACAAACCGTCGTTTCTTAATAAACTTTTAGTTCCCCGAAATTTGGGACAGTTCGAAAAATTTATTGTTCTCAACTGGCTTTAATGGATGCAAGTTGGGCCCCAAACCCCGGGGGCAGCCCATGATAAAAAAGATAAAGTAAGGAAGCAATAAAACAACACCCCTAAAGGGAAATTCAACTAATACTATCTCATTCGGGGTCCCGAAAAAAGGTGCGCCTCCACAAGTCAACAAATAAACAAATTCCCTCAACGATGAAAACCTAGACACCGATCCATTTTTTTTTTTTATTTTTTCTTACCCCCGGGACCGAGCCAATCAGAGGCAATGATCGCGAATAGGGCGATGTTCCGACAATTTTTTTGGACCCAAAGTCGGACCATTGTCTAAAAAACCCCCGGCCAAAACTCGGGCCAAAACAGCCGATATTTAGGCCTTTTTGCTGGACTAAAGTGTGGCCCGGGGAACTATGACTGTTTTTAGCCTTTTATGTTTGGGAAAGTTGGTTTTTATTTTTTTTTTGTTTTTTTTTTTGTTGCGGTTTTACATCTAACCCACCCTTTCTCTTTTTTTAATATTTATTTTTATTTTTTTTTATGAAAATCAATCAATCATCAAGACTGTATGTTTTGATTGTTCGTATTTTCTACTGGCACACCACACGAGGTGATATCGACATCTTTCGTTTACTTCGTCAAATGAGTACTAGATGTTGTCGGCCAAAGCTCTTTCATTTTGGGGGGAAGAAAGGTCGCACCGGCCAGGAGCAGGCTTTTAATGTGATCGTACTATTTAATGTTTGCAAATTATTAGGAAAGCAAGTCTGTTGACGCTTCCCCTTTAGAACCCCGGGCGAAATCGCTACCCTAAATATCGGCTTTTTAGGCCCGCTTTTCCCGGTCCATGGTTACCATTTTGGGGCCTTTGTAAATAGCCTTGAGATTTAGGCCCCAGTTTTTGGCCCCATTCATAGTTAAGGCCCCCGGTGTAAATTTTAGAACGAGGTTGTGTGTCCTTAATGGTAACCATGGGCCGGGCCCCAAAGTCGGGCCCAACCTCGGCCTAAAAAGCCGATATTTAGGCTAGCATTTCGCTGGAAAAGGCCCCCCCGGGGGTTGTGTTTTAGCCTTGTACGAAAAGGTTTTTCTTGTTTTTTTTGTTTTTTTTCTGTTGTTCTTTTTTCTCTTCCAGCCCTTCTCTCTTTAAAAAAAAAAAAATCTTTCGTTTACTTCGCAAATGGTACTAGATGTTCGTGGCCAAAGGGGTCTTTTTTTGGAGGGAAGAAAGGTCGCCCCCGCCGAGCACCCGGCATAATGACTGATTAATGGATCTACAAATTTTAAAGTTTGAAATTATTATGGGGCAAGTTTGTTGACGTCTTACATTATCATTGATTTATTTTCTTGTTATTTAAATTCATCTGCACAGCGTAGGCTACCTGATTTCACAGCGTTCCTTTCTGACAAGTTCAAAATGGGATGGGAGACGATGCTCGGTTAGATTTAGTAAATGCCAAGAAGAATACTCCATCGAAGATGTCGATAGATTTGCGTTTTTACGAATAATGACCTCGTCGAAATCGCTTGGGTGTTGGAAGTAAAACATGGCGAATCACATTCAGAATCGGGGGCCCGCCAGGCATGCCTTCACCTAATGTTTATGTTTACCCATGTTTGCGCGTCGAAATACGTCGCAGGGGAAATGAACGAAGCGTGTCGGGCGCATGCCCTGGGTTTTAAATTGCACAAAGGTACCTTAGCCTTTTTTACAGCCGGTTACTTGGGGGGGAATTTTGGGTCCATTTTAAAAACTTTTTAAGTTCGGGGTCAAATGGGGTTTTTTAGCCCGGGGCCTTCTTAATCGGGGCCCTTTTAAAAAGTCCCCATTTGGTCCAACTTTATTGGGGTTCGTTCTGGACTCGGACAATGGTCGAGACAAGAGAGTGTCTGACTTCGCGCTGATATCCACTCCCATTTATTGGCACAGCCGCAGTCGTCGAACTTTTCGCCACGGTTTACAACTCGACCGACCGATATGGCGAATCTTTCACTTTCCAAACTTTCGGAACATCCGCTTTTTCTCAGCCGAAACGTGGCATATAAGCGTGTAGGAATGACTGCGTTCAAGCCTAATGCCTGTCCGCGAGAGTTAACAGCAGCGGCTGTGTTCACAATTAAGCGACTAAAACGGGTATAGCGAGTGTGATCGCGCTTCGTA
The DNA here is from genome assembly GCA_018857735.1 of Alviniconcha marisindica. Lineage (NCBI taxonomy): Eukaryota > Metazoa > Mollusca > Gastropoda > Provannidae > Alviniconcha > Alviniconcha marisindica. Next base: position 8,353 of record JABMCL010002883.1, on the reverse strand, counting down.
TGTTTGCGGGTATTCGGGGCGGAACTAAAATCGGGGCTCCCTGTTTTTTTTTTGTTTGTTTGTTTTTTGTTTGTTTGTTTTAAAACCCCCCCCCCCTTTTCCCCCGAACAAAAAAAAAAAGGGGGGGGGGGGGGAGGGGGGCGCTTGAAAAAGTCTTTGGGACAAGATTTTGGGTTTAAAAAATTTTTTTTTGTTTGTTGTGGGGGGGAGGGGGTGTGGAGAGTCTTACACACATTATGGATGTAGCCTGTTTGGATGCCAGCTTTACTTTTTGTTCCAAACTGGAAAAGTCTTGTTGCAAAATAACGTAGATGTCCTACAAATAAAAAGATAAATTAATATTTACGTAGTAAAAACACGGGATGTTTGTTTTCTGATGGGGGTGGGGTCAGAGAAAGAGACACAAAGACAGACACACTGAGAATGCTATAAAACTCGGAGATATGTAAAACATCCTGTCAGTCTTTCATGAGATTTACGAGTTTTACGAGACAAGAAAAGTCTTGTTGCAAAATAACGTAGATGTCCTACAAATAAAAAGATAAATTAATATTTACGCAGTAAAAACACGGGATGTTTGTTTTCTGATGGGGGTGGGGTCAGAGAAAGAGACACAAAGACAGACACACTGAGAATGCTATAAAACTGGGAGGTATGTAAAACATCCTGTCAGTCTTTTATGAGATTTACGAGTTTTACGAGACAAAACATCTTTTCGTATGATCCGGATTAACTTGCAAGCGAGAAAAGCAGCAAATGAGAGAGAGAGAGAGAGAGAGAGAGAGAGAGAGAGAGAGAGAGAGAGAGGGGAGAGAGAGAGAGAGAGAGAGAGAGACATTCAACCCGTCTGAATAAAAACGCCATAACTAGATCTACATGGAAACACCATTTTTCTCGGTTGCCAACAACAACAACAAAACATAAAATGATTTCTTGCTGGTCTCGTTCAGTTTATTTAGTCTGGTTTCCACACTCCCTCAGTTGTAAACAATCATTATTTGCGCAGGGTGACAACAGTAGCGCTCTTTTCAGCTTTGAAGTAGATTTATAATGCGCAAAATTAAATGCTAAGTAGAAGCACCACGCTGACCAGAAGAAGAAGAAGAGGAAGAAAAAAAAACCAAAATTAAAAATTACGCTACGCAAGATAGTGCGTCCCGCACAGCTACACTGTAAAACGCGTGGATCGCATTACGCGAAGCGCCCCAAGCGGCAGCTATAAACAATGTGTAAGGGGAGTGGAGTGGGGAAGCGGGTTTGGGAAAGCATGGATGAAGGCCACAAGTCAGAGGTTGCTATAACATAACTTTTATTTGTACACCAAAAACCAGGAAACAGTGTCTGTGTTGTAAAAGACACAAGCAAAAAAACTTTAGAACATAAAAGCAACGTAAAGAGTAAACAACAGCAATTATCTAAAAAATACAGTAACCATGTAGTTTATCTGTGGGTTACTATAATACATGATTAGGTAACTATGACAAAATGATCAAGCACAAAATTTGTGTGCATGACTTGCACTTGAACCCGTATGTCACAGTGTCGGGGCGGTGAGTACAAGAGACGGCCAGTATATTAACTGATGAACCCCCAAATATAAATAGTATACAATAAAGTAACAGTGAAAAATACGGATTCCAAGTCATTAACGGGAAGGGTGAGATAACTGTTACAGCACTGTTCCACTTAAGCACACAACGGACGGACAGTGACACGGTGGCACTTGGGACCAGCCGTAAGGGGGAAAGAAAGTCATAAACTGCCCGGCTCCAGTTTTTACCAAAGGGTTACAGCATGTCACTGTTACAACTAGCAGAGCATACCCATGAACAACGTCATAACCGTTTACATCGGCAAAACATCATCCACTGAAATCCAACAATGGAGCATAACTATAGCACATATCACTAACCAGGTTAGCTGCATGCTTTTTGGAAACATCGGTCATCCTGTGGCATAAAAACATTTGAACGACAAACAATGTACACTGACGCCATGGCGGCGAAACCCAGCCAATCTGACGCCGAAATTACCCGTGTTCAAGAACCAAAATCAAGGCACTTTGTGAACAGGGTAACATTATAAAAACATCAATGAGAAACAGAACAACAAGCCATAGAAAAAATTAACTACTTACGGCTCTCCCCTGAGATGAACACATGAACACCGCCGCAGCAAAACAAAAAACCTGCCTCTCAGGGACCGGGGGGGAAAGGGACGCTGCCTTGTTTTTGGGTTTTTTGTTTAATGTCCTCAGAGCAAAAAGCATTTTAGGGAAAACATAAAAAGCTTTTGGATATATCATGTTGACATGGGGGGGGGGGGTGGGGGGGGGGGAAGAAAGTTTGGTTCACTTGGGATCAATTTTTGGGATCGGGATATGAGGTCGCTGGAAAAAAGGGGGAATGGGGGGTGAGGGAAGAGAAGATTGTCCACCTGCGGATCAATCTGGGGTCGGGGTGCGGGTTTTTGGCTGTACTGGGGCATTCCCCGTGCTGGGCAGCACGCTAAGGGCCCGGGTTTAAAAAGATGTCTCCAATTTACATTTAAAAAACTGGGCTGCAGTGAAAACCTTGAAGGGTTATGTCGGTGGGCTGCACCAACATGAAATTTGTACAATCGGCACACACATATTTACATTTAAAAAACGTCAAAGACCACTGGTAGTTTAAATACATTTTAGTAAAATCGAGGCCTTAGTCGGGCGGCTAAAAACACTTGGGTATGCAAGCAACATTTGTGGTGGTCGGGGAATCAGGCCCAGCAGACTAGAACTGGGTGCGGAAACCGGGGGCTTCGCCCCTTCCTCCGCGCCGGGTTTAAACCCCGAGCTGCGGGAAAGCGTTGAACGTAGCCGGTGGTCCCCCAACTACAGGTAGGCTGCCAGTGGACAGGTGTAGACCAGTCTGGCTGCGCCCGTAAGAGGCTCCATCCTTCACGCTGATCGCACACTGCCGGTTTTTTGTACAAGGGGCAGTCCCCGCTGCGTATTTTCCCAGTCAGAGGTGGAAATGGCAACATGAGGTGCAGGAGAACATCACGTGGTGAAACGAGACGCTCATCTCACACTCACACTTCGTCGGTACGCACATGCATCTCCAGACGCCCACGTGCAGACGATGCAGATGCGAGCTATGTAGGTCGGCTTCCGGGAAGAAGACTCCTGCCCGGGGGGGGAGAGGTATCGTCCCACCCTTGGCCGTGGCCTTTGAGTGGAACTCCTTCTCCCCCTGTTTCCCACGCCTGCGTTATTTCCCGCATATACGTCGGCCAGGCCGATTTTCATCGTCACATCGAGGAGTCAACTCCCTTGGCTCCTCTTTTTGCTGCTCTATCCGCCTTCTCGTTTCCAGAGAGGCAGACGTGCGCTGGCCCCAGGCGAACTTCCTACCGCGGGTGATCAGCTGATGGGTGGTTGTCGCGATCTCACGCACAAGATCCTCCCGTGCGTTTTGAGAGTCGGACTTTGGCTCCCAGCGCCGCCTTGGATCGCTGCAGATAACGAGGGCAAAGGGGAGTGACTGGTATCGGCTGATGGGGGGGGCCCATGGAGATAGCCAACAGCGGGTAAAGACCGACACTGCGGGTAGTGAATAGGAGTTGTGGGTTGTTGAACTCTGGGATCAAAAAGGCAGCCCAGCTGCCCCATCCCCCACACGAACCATCAGTGAAGATCTTAGGTGGTTTTGGTCTTTTCTTCCGGGCATAGCCTAGCTTGACTGCTAGAACGAGTGGATTCGGGTCCTTCTTCAGCGTTTCCCATGTCCACCTCAACGTGCGCTCTTTCAGGAGCCAAGGTGGATAGGGATGCATCGGCCTCGTCGCCACCTCAACACCATCCAGTCCCGCGCTCCCGGGCCAGGGGCAGACCAGGTCACAGATGGGGGTAGGACTGGAGTTTGGGGGGGGTTTCGGAAGGCAGTAGTTATCTCGTCGACGGTGGGTTGTCCCGCGGTCTAAAAACATACTTACTACAGATGGCTGGTGTGGCGACGGAACGGGAGGGGGGGGTCACCAGGCACTGGGACGGACTGCGGCGCCCGGGGGGCCCGTCGCAGACCGCGCACCTCTATGGCGGTGGAGGGCGGCCCGTTTTCGAAGGTGGGGGATGGGGTTCCAGTCCGTACGACAGGCGTAGCGCCCCAGGGCCCGCAATTCACGAGGATCTTGGGGTGTTGGCCCAGGGCTGAGCAGATAGCACCTTGATCACGTTGGGGCTCGGGGGGGTTCCGCCGGTGTGCGCGACCCCTGGTTCGTACCCCCGCAGTGAATGTACACCCAGGAAAACTTTTGATGCAAAAAGCTCGCCCGTTACCCCGAGTACCCTGTTTCTGAGAGGGTTGGTGTGGGAAAGGGACGAAAAGTTTCTGGGAAAAAAGAGCGAATCCATTTATTTTATAAAATGGAACCCGTCCACAGCTTCCTGGAACAGTTTCTCTGTGTTTCACACACGGCTGTTTGTGTGGAACGTTGATATGGGGGTCCGTCCATATCGCCAAGTCGTCGGCGCATGGTCAGCACTACCTTTCCCTTCACTGCTGTGTCCAGTCGTGGACCTGATGTTGAACAACAGGGGGGGGATCCTGATCCCTGGGGAAAGCCCATACTTCTCCTTTGGTGGTCGACGTGGGTCCCCTTTCCCCCTGACCTGCATCGATCTGTCGCCAGGAAGGCTGATGTAGTTGACATGTTGCCGGAAATTCCATTTGTCGAGTTTTGAGGCGGCGTGCCAGACCTGGTCGTAGGCACGGGAGATGTAAAAAACACGTCATGGATTTCTCCTCCCATGCCCTCCCGACGTTTCCCCTTCCCCAGGGCTTCACCCCCCTCCCCGTCGGAAGCCGGCCCCAAAAAAAATTTCTTTACTCACAGTGGGTTTCTAGTCGGTTTTTGATCACCCGCTCGTACACTTTCCCTAGGTGGGATGTCAGGGAGATGGGGCTGTAACTGCCAGCTCCTTTCCCCCGGTTTGCCGTGTTTGTGGATGGGGACGACAATGGCGTGTTTCCCCCAGCGGGGATTGTCCCCCCTCCCCGCATCTTTGGGAAAAAATCCAGCGGATCTTCAGAAACGACTCGGGGGCCCCTTTCAGATCCGATACGAGACGGTTCCACACCGGTGGAACTTTATTTCTTGATGGGAAACCAAAGGGTCGTCTTAGCTCGGGGGGGGGTGTTAACCCCCCTGTCTCTGGCACCGGGGGCGTGAAGGTACCTCCCTCTCGTCGGAATTTGCCTGTCCGCCGGGAGACTTTGGTGTCCCGGCCTCAGCGAAAGCTTTCGCGAGGCGTCCGGCTCTGGGCCGTGGTGTACTTTGTGCTGCCTGTTGCAGGTCACAATCAGGAACAACGCACTGCTGCTTCATTCTTCTGATCTTCTTCCACACAGATCCTAAGTCCCCCTTCCCAGCCAAATAGAATCCGGAAGGCTATCCAGTGATCCTTCTTGGCCTTTCTATGATCTTTTTGCAGTCTCTGTTGGCTGCTTTCATTCTTTTTGGGAGTTGGGGTTCTGGTCTTTGGAGTAGTGCCTTCATTACCCTTTGCTCTGACAGCCTCCTCGCATTTTTTGTTCCACCCAAAGGGTTTCTATTCGACCGTGACAGCCCACCACCGGGCATCGGTATAGCCCCCCCAAGATGGGGGGACATTCGTCGGTTCACTTCGTCGAGGTCAGCACCCCACGTTTATCTCTGCGGTTCCCCGAAGACTCCTGAACCCCAGTTGGCCAGGGCGTAGTTGTACTTGCTGGTGGTACGGGGGTCTCCTTCTCTGCTGAGAAAAAGAACTGACTGTGATGGGCAGGTGGTCGGACGACAAAGAATCCGCACCCCTTCCCACTCCCCCCGCTGGCTGTGTCGGGGGTCACGAGGGGCAGGTCGATAGCCGACGGCCTTGATCCGAGCGGTCAGGTATGCGGGTGGATCCTCGTTCAACACGATGAAGTCATGTTGTCTATCTGGGCGGTGAGTGAGGGCGATGAGGACTCGTAATCCCCGTCCCAGCCCTTCCCCGGGCGTTGAAGTCTCCAGTGACCAGGCATCTTTTGCCTCCAGTCAGTCAGCCAGTCAAACTGGTGTGCGGGGGGTGTAAATTCACAATCATGAAATCCCTGCCCTTGAACACGAACCCCCACTCCCCAGGTATACCGTTGGGAGGACCTGTGATGTTCGGTTCGTTGCTAAAGAGGAATTGTGTCTGATGTATATGCAGGCCATGACCTTGTCACTCGGAGAGACCGGACCGACGACTGGCGGGTATAATACCCTTCCAGTCTGGGAGCTGGGCCCGGCCAGGTTTTTTTAAACCTTTGATAATTGGGGCCATAAACCTCCCACCCAATCAAAAAGGATAAGCAACCGGAAAGAAAGGTTAAAAATCATGGCCCGAAACATGTATACAATACACTCGGTTACAGATGTATTAGGGGAGACAATTTCACCACACGCGAATGTAAACTAACCCGATGTTGGTGCTCGTCCGACTGATCATATTTGTTACTGCTCATTTTGAGTGTAGTTTTCGAAATTTGTGCGTGTGGTTTTTCTTTTCATTTGTTTTTGTTTTTCTTTATATTTTGTTCTTGCGGGTCCTGTATTTCACTGATTTTTTCAAAAGCTAAATGGTTAGTTTCCTTTCCGTAATTTTTTTCCAAAAAAGAAGTCATTCTGTTGTTTTTTGAAAAACTTTAAGGGCCGGGTGTGTGTGTGTGTGTGGGTGTGTGTGTGTGTGTGGTGTGGTGTGTGTTTTGTGTGTGTGTGTGGTGGGGGCCCCAACCAATGACTTTAAAAAACCCTTTGATGCAGTGTGTGGAAACCAAGGGCTGGAAACGAAGCTGGAGGGGAAAGAGATCCCCAAAGAGTCAGAATAATAGACAGGCAAGAAAAAAAAGAGAGAGGGGTATCAAAACAGATAACCAACACAAGGAGTAAATGTACAAATGAAAAGACAGCATGGATTCCACTGTGGTGTATTCTGTGACACAATTCACCCAAATTTAATGGAAACTGTAAAAATTACAGAAACATTGGCAAATAAATAGTACAGAGAGAGAGAGAGAAGGGGGAGAGAGGAAAAGAGGGGAGAGAAAAAGGAGGAAGAAAAACCTAAGCAGGGGATGCCCTTTTTTTTAAAAACAAATAAAACCTAAAACTAGGAGATGCTGGATGATCCAAAAAACCAAATTCTTTTTCCCCCCGGAAATTTTTTCCCCCACCAAGTTACACACCGACCAATTACCACCTGCTAGCTCCTTTATAAACAACACAAAAGGGCCACATGTAAAACTAAAAAGCCTATCTCTCTCAAAAATTGAAGACATTTCCGAAAAGTATGCAAAAGAATGGGCTAATAACGTAAAAAAAGAAAGAAAGAAAAAATACAAAAGTACTAGTCACTACTAGACAGGATACCATGAGAACAGGTAAAAAAAGTACAATCAAATGAGACCCTGACTTAAGTTGTAAGAGCGACAGAAAGAGTACACACATGACACCTTTGATAGATTCTGCTTTATTTCTTTTGGCAAAGAAAAACTCAAAAAACCAAACCACAAATGCTGGTGGAAAAGAAAAAAAGGCTGCCCTAATCAGGGAAGCAAAAACTGACACCAAAGAAAAAACAAAACAGCTGAAACCACCCCAAAACCCAAAAGGTTTTCTTCAAGATAAAGGTGGAGAAAAAACAGAAAAAAACCAAAAAAAACCCTTCCAAAAAGTATTTTGTCTGCAACAAAGGAGTGGACGATACAGCATAAGGCCAGAGCAAAAAAAAATGTGCCCAACGACAAACAAACGGAAAGCCAAAGTAACCATAACAACTCTGAACTAACCCCTCACAACCCGGCTTCCTCTTTAAAAACAAAGGCTGAGATGATAAAGCAAAACGCTAATCAGGACTAACGATGACAAAGCTCGGGATGTAAACAAATACAGACGAAAGAAAATCAAAAGGCTGCCCCAACAGGGGCAAACGGGGAGAAATGGCCAATAAACCAAAGATAAAAAGAAAGAAGCGTGGTGAAAAAAAAGGGGGAAAGGGAGAGAAAAAAACAACAACACCTTCGAAAAGGAGGCAAGTAATGACAGCGAGCAACGGGACAAAAGGGTGGGTACAGTAATTTTAAATTAAAACCCCCTTAGCAGTGACAACAAACGGAGGGCAAAAGACGTCACAAAACCCCACACAAAAGAAAGAATGAGAGGCCGTTAAACATCAAGACCTCCCCGGCCCCCCATTAATCGAAAAAAAACGATATAACTAAAACAAAAGGGCAAGCCCAAAAAAAAACGTGAATGGCAAAAAGGAACTGCCCAACCCCAAACCAACCCAGGGAGGCCACGAAATCCGCTAGTC
>JABMCL010003397.1:1395000-1410361 GCA_018857735.1 Alviniconcha marisindica | reverse complement strand
CTGGTGGGGCGGAGGTTTTTAACGGATACATGGTCAGTCAACGTCTGTCATTTTAGAGCTCATGACTTTTCCCCTCATCATAGTACTAGTAAGCATGTAAGGTGCAGCTGAAAAAGTTGAAAATGCATAGCAAAAAGGGAATAGTACTTCGAGGAAAGGTGAAAGTATCAAGTAAATCATAATTATGGTCAATTCAGCGTTCACGTTTTCCAGCCCAGCTGTCATCAGAAATGGTGCACTCCTCGTAATCGATTGTTCGGGGTGCTTGCATTATGGGACAGAGAGGCAAGTATGTAATCTAGTATTACTTTTATTTATGATTAAATCAGGCTATATCGATGAGTAACGAACACTTATTTCTGTTAAAAGGCACAGAATACCGGCCTACACCAAACTGGTGAACGGCAAGGGCAGGCGAGCCCCGTGCATAGCTAAATCTTCTGTGTGTGTGTGTGTGTGTGTGTGTGTGTGTGTGTGTGTGTGTGTGTGTGTGACAAAGCAGTACTATGGCAGACGAAAATGGGGTTTTTTTCAAAAATTCCACACCGCCGGAAACGTCAAGTTGTGTTTAGGGTTATTCTTTCCGATCCCTCTACATATTATGTCCAGTAGGGCTCTACTGGAACCAAGAAAACCCCTTGTAAACCCCCCCCCCCAAAACCCCAACAACAACAAAAAACAAAACTAAATCTGCATGGCAGAGGTAGCTAGGCTAACTGCTTTCGGGTGTTCAGGGACACGGCAGCATCAAGGAAACAATGTGCGTAAAAGTTAAGAAAAACCATTTACGCACATTTTAGAAAGAGAAATGTCCCACGCCAACAGTAAAGTTTCCGAGAAGCTTCAGGACAGAACGCTTCAACTAATATTCCACGCGAAAAACTCGAAAAGTGTCTCTCCTACTTGCTCCACAAACTAAAGCGGAGCAACGGAACGAAAGACAGCTAGCTTTTGAACAAAACCGTCAAAATAATTCGTGACGTACGCCTATTGACGACAAAAGACATCTGCAGCTCAAATCAAATGAAACAAACAACATTTACTTCAATGCTAACATCAAACTTAAATCATAAAGCGATAAAATGAAAAAATTACATTCACCAGACTCGAATGTCGTGCATTTCACCTGTTAGCATCGTACCTCACGGTGGACAGACGGAGAGTTTGCGATGAGAGAAGGGGGTTTTGAGCTTACTGCGGAACCCTTCACTACTTTCCCCCAGATGACCAGTCATGCCAATTTTGTAACAATTGTGACTAGAATGTGTTGCCATACTTTTTACAAAGCGGACTAATAGATAAACATTGTACTCGTGCAACAACAATCGTCTGCTACAGTCAGTCGGTAAATCAACAAGGGCCGTCAATCACTTACAAAGACGAACCACTCGTCCTGTGCGATCTCGGCAGTCTATGACTTTATTCCATCTCGGTGCATAAGCCGAGCTGAACTCCACAAACCTTTCCCGATACGGCAGAGTCGACACTGTTCAGGCATTGACAAATCTGCTGTTTTTTTCTTTTGGATAACCTACCAAATGCACATCTAGGTCAACATGCTTTCAGAAACGTAAAATACAGAAGCTAAAGAATAATTATGACGTATTGTGGCTATTTTTGTGACGTCCAGCCGAGAGACACAGAAACAAAAGACAATCTACTTACCGCAGGCCAAAATGGTCTGAATATTATGAGGATAATATTTTACAGCTTCAAATCGAAAATTACACATGTCTACTAGGCTTTGGTTGTCCTATTTTATATGTGACAATAAGCATACTTTTGTGAAGCAGCTGTCACCAGATTTAGCCATGTTGCTTGCTTTTTTACTCGAAACCGTAGATTGACCAGACAACAATGCAGTACAACACAATACAGTACAGTCGCAGGAGAGTTTCAACACGTATAATGTTTAGCCTGTCATTTCATCGTTTGGCAATGAGCATTTTCACTGCTTGTTGCAGATCTTCTTCGTGGGATGTTATCGTCGTTGTTGTCGTCGTCGTCGTTGTTGTTCCTCTTCTTCCTCGTCCTGATGTGACCTTGTGTGGCTGACGGACACATTAATCCCCAAACTGACTTCTTCTTCTTCTTCTTTCCTCTCTCTCTGTCTGTCTGTCCTCCCTCCTGTCTGTTGTCTTCCTCTCTGTGTGTGTCGTCCCCCTCTCTTTTGGGTTTTCTTCTCTCCTCTCTGCCCTCTTCTGTTCTTCCCCCCCCCCCTCTCTGTCTGTCTGTCTGTCGTCTGTCTGTCTTCCTCTCTCTCTCTCCTGTCTTCCTCTCTCTCCTGTGCCTGCTCCCCCCCCTCTTGGTTCCTTCTCCTCCTGTCGCTTCTCCCTCTTGTCTGTCTGTCTGTCTTCTTTTCCTTCTGTCTGTCTGTATGTCTGTCTTTCCTCTCTCTTGTAACCGCTTGCAACGTTCATCTTATTGTGTTTCTTCTTCCCTTTCCCCGTTTTGTATGATTTCCCTAATATATCCCCCATTCCCCTCTGTCTCATATCATGTTTGATGTCGAAACTTCATTTATTCCGTGTGTGTGCCGGTGTGTCGTATCTAAGAAAATGTGTACATGTCGAATCAGATCTTGAATAGTCCCTTGGTTGGGCGAGGGATGCATGTAAAAAATAAAATAAATAAAAATAAATCCATGCTTATCTATTACCCTCACAAATAAGAATCTCTCTCTCTCTCCCCTTTTTTCTCTCTCTCTCCCCTCTCTCCTCTGTGTCCCGAAGTGACCCTGTACGGTTGAAGGGATGTTAAAGTCCAATGGCTGGTTCCGTGTGCGTGTGTGTGTGTGCGCACGCGCGCGCGCGGACGCAACACACACACACACACACACACACACACACGCACGCACGCACGCACGCACGCACGCACACTTACTATGACACGAAATCACAGCGCTGATAACAGGTTTTTTAATCGTGGTAGTGATTTGTTTTATACATTTGTTTACCTGCAAGTGCCAGTCACGCTTGTGGCGTATATGTAAGGCAGCGCACTGCTAGTGTGATTTGTTTTGATAGAGCTTGCGCAAACCACAATGGTTCTGAATTGGTGATCGTGAAATACGACACGCCCATTGTGTACCAAGCACTGGCAATATTTATATTATACTTTCTCTGTAAAACGTCTTCTGTGTACGCTGTCCATCTTGGCTATCAGAGAGCGCTCATTTGAAATGACTTTGTCAAGCCGATAATGTTTTGTGAGTACAGGTACATCTTTTGGAGTTCTCATCACGCCGGATGTCCTACGTACATTGTTTCCCGACAGGCCGCTCACAATCTCTCTCTCTCCAAAGCGAACCCCCCCCCCCCAACAACAACAACAACAACAACAACAAAACGGACAAAAAAAGCTTAAACAGAAATACATACACACACATACACACACACACACACACACACAACGCACACACACACACACACACACACACACACGCACCACGCACACACACACACACACACACACACACACACACACTGAACTTTTAAAACCTGCCGATTCCGCGTAACGGGCAAATTTGCCGATTTCGCGTAATCAGCTGCCGATTCCGCGAAATAGGCAGGGTTTGTGAGTTTTTATGCATATTCGGCAAATCACTGCCCATTTCGCGGAATCGGCAGTCGTTTGCCTATTACGCGAAATCGGCAGTGCCGCGATTTCGGATATATATATATATATATACACACACACACACACACACACACACAACACACACACAGAGTACTGTATTGTGTTGTACTGTATTGTATTGTACTGTATTGTGTTGTACTGTATTGTACTGCATTGTGTTGTACTGTATTGTACTGTATTGTGTTGTACTGTATTGTGCGGTGCTGTGTTGCACATTTGGCCCTGTCACTTCCCTGTCGGCGAAAGGTTTGCCCAGCCATAATACGGAATTAAATTCCTCACGTCAGAAACTGGTTCTATCACAATATATCACATTTGAAATTCCTTCTCTTTCTCTTCACACACACACACACACACACACACACACACACACACACACACACACACACAGACAGAGTCAGACAGACAGACACACAGACAGACTGATTGATTGATTGAACTTTGTTTCTCAACGGTGAAGATATGACAGAGACAGAGACAGAGAAAATGAATGAATGAATGAATAAACTTTATTTTACGAAGGTAGTGGAGAAGACTCGAGGTCTTTTTACATCCAGCCCTCGCCCATGAGGGAAACTACTATTAACTAAGGATACAATGAGCTACAGTATGGTAAGTACATGTACATTCATAAAAACCATGTTGAAATGGACACCAGTAAACCGAGAAACAAGTCGATAATGAGCATTAAAAAAAAAAGTGTGTGTGTGTATGTATGTGTGTGTATATATACATATATATATATATTAGCTAGATCTGGGGTAAACGCACACACGCGCGCACGCACATAAGATTAAGAACATGTTTGTCATCGAAAACTACGTGCACATAGAGCACAAACACAAAAGGTATGGCCTGCCTGAAGCAGCACAACACAGGTTGGAAGCAGCACAGGGAGAGATATATCTATGATTATGGTTTCACGTAACACCTAAGAGAGAAAACCATATGAAGCGTAAGACGCTTTTTAAACACTGAAGGCTGACTGGAAGCCTCATCGCTGGGCAATGAGTTCCAGAGAGCAGGACCAGAATAAACCAGACTGGACTTGAATAAATCTATCCTTGGCATTGGCACATTTAGCTTTCTGATAAATTTCCTCGAACTTTGATTAACCCAGAAATTTTGTTGATAGATAAATCAGTACCCTACCCGATACAATTTTGTGCACAAAACGCGCTTTGTTACTCATTAACCTAGAAGATAGCGGGAGAATCTGAGCCGTTTTGTAGTCTTTATCGGTAAGGCTAGTTCGTTTTAGAAGAACAATTTTGATTGCTCGCATGTGTGGTGACTTCAAGGGGTTTTGAAAAGAGTGACTTGCTGAGTCCCAAAGAGTTCAAGCATAATCTTACCTGACTGAATGTGTGCTTGAAAAACTTTTTTCCCTGGCATGAAAGTTAAAAAATGCTTAATTTTTGCTGATTGATAATTTTTTTTGCCGTAGTTTTGCACAAGTCACGAATGTGGGGGCCCCAGGTCAGATTATTGTCTATTGTAACACCTAATACTTTGTGATCACTGACCTTTTTTAAATTTGTTGATTACCAACGGAAAGGTGCACAGATGGTGGTAAGTAGTTGTTGCTTCTGACGCGTCGTTAGTATCATGTACTTCGTTTTTCACGGGTTAAGAGACATATGATTAAGATGTGTCCATTCAACAACATCAGAGAGACATGACTGGAGAACAGATGTTATTGCAGGTACATCCTGTCCAGAGGTGTAAATTGTCGTGTCATCTGCTAACATGTCACATTGTGCAGAAGGGATATGTAAAGGTAGGTCGTTTATATAATGGAGAACAGGAGAGGTCCTAGGACAGATCCTTGGGGAACTCCAAATAAAACTGTCTTAAAATCCGACTGATTATCTTTCAAGGAAACCTTTTGGAGGCGGCTGTTGAGGAAGGAGCAAATCAAACAAAAGGGTGCTCGCTGATAGGCCGTAGAGGGTTAGTTTTCTTAGAAGTAGGTCATGATTGATTACGTCAAAGGCTTTAGCAAAGTCAATGAACAAGGCCCCACATAATTTGTTTATGTTGATTTCGGATAGCCAAGTGTCGATCAGTTCTGCTAAGGCTGTGTGGCAAGAGTGGTTTGGTCTGAGTCCTGATTGCTTTTGATAAAACAAGTCATTAACAAGAAAATGCTTCATAACTGTTCATTGATAGTTTTTCTAACGGTTTTGACAAAATAGGTAGTATAGAAATTGGTCTAAAGTTTGAAGGATCCGATTTGTCACCAGATTTGAAGAGGGGGATAACTTTTGCTTCCTTAAATACCTGGGGGAAGGTGTTCTTGTCAATACAAAGGTTATATATATAGGTTAGAGTTTCAGCAATAAAAGGTGCCGAAAGACGCAGAAATTTTTTCCCTCTAAACCATCAGTGCCTTTTGTGTTTGATTGCTTTAAATGACATAAAGATTTATACACTTCCCTGACTGTCATAAAAGGGAGCGCATTGGCTTCATGGCTAATCTTTTCTGTGCAGTACTGTTCCAGCACAGTTAGTTCGTTATGGGGGAATTATCTGTTTTAATCACTTTACTGGCAACACTGCAAAAATGGTTGTTTAAGTCATCTGGGGAAATGCCACTAGTAGTGTTAGTATTCGCTGGTGCGTGTTTATTAGTGAGTAGATTAATAGCTCGCCACGTGTCTTTTGAATTCTTGCTGTTTGCCAAAATGTCAGCCTTTTTTTTTTTTTTTAAGTCTTGGTCATGTAGATGACTTTATTTCTTAGGTTTTTTTTTTGGTATTCATGAAATAGTTTCAGTTTAAGAAGATAATCTCTGTAACGCATTGCATCCAGTACTTCCAATGTCAGCCATCCAGGTTTGAAGGAGTATTTGATTCTCCTCTTTTTCTGAGGAGCATGTTTGTCAAGGACTTTAAGAAACACTGAATACCAAGTCGCTATCACCTCGTCTGGATCAGCATGATTGTATACTTTATCAAAAGGGGGCCTTGTCAAGATCGTTTAAGAACTCACTTTCGTCAAATCTGGCAAAGGACCTATATGTTAAGTGGGAGTGTCCCACCTTGGGAATCTTTACACCCTTTTTTAACCAAGTGCAGCAGATGGGATAGTGGTCGCTGACGCCGATTACTGGCACACAGGTTTCAAGGATGTGCGCGATGTCAGTTGAGTAGATATTATCAATGAGCGTTTTTGATGAAGGTGTGACCCGGGTTGGGGTGCTAACAGTCTGAGAGAGGTTAAAAAGAGAGAATACGTCTGTGATTTCCGTTAAAGTACCTTGTTAGGTGCGTGGCGTTTCAGTCTTTTTCGTTCTGTTTACTCTAGCTTTCACAACAGGCTAGACCTCATCAGGGAGCCTGCCTTTTATTGGGTGTTTTATTTTATTTCCCAATTTATCCTTGTTTGTTTCATCATATGTAAAAATGATAAAGTTTTTGTTCGTTCTAGTTCAATAGACTAGCGATTTCGTGACCTCCCTGGGTTAGGGTTTGGGGTTGGGCTAGTTACCGGTTCTTGCCATTCACTGGTTTTTTCTCTTGGCTTGCCCTTTTGTTTCTCGAGTTATATCGTTCGTTTACGATGTACGAGTGAGGGAGGTAGTCTCGATGTTTAACGAGACCCCTCATTCTTTCTTTGTGTGGGGTAGTTCGTGAGCGTCTGTTGCCCTGCCGTGTTGTTGTCACTGTTAAGTGGGTTGTATCGTGTACACGGATTACGTGTATCCAGCCTTTGTCCCGTTGCTCGCTGACATTACTTGCCTTTTCTTTCCTTTCAGAAAGTGTTGTTGTTGTTTTTCTCTCTCTTTTTCACCATGCGTTCTTTCTTTTTTATCTTTGGCTTATTGGCCATTTCGTACCCGCTTGTTAGCTTGCCTGATTAGGGCAGCCATTTTGATTTCTCTTGTCGTCTGCATTTGTTTACATCCCGATGCTTTGTCACCGGTAGTCCTGATTTGCGTTTTGCTTTATCAGTCTGCAGCCTTTGTTTTTGGAAGCCGGGTTAGTGAGGGGTTAGCTTAGAGTTAGTTATAGTTAGTTTGGCTTTCTATCTGTTTGTCGTTGGCACAGTTATTTTTGCTCTGTGTCTTCTGACTGTAGTCGTCCACTCCTTTGTTGCAGACAGTAGTCTATTAGACTGTTGTGATTTGGTGTGTTTTTGTGTGTTTTTTCCCACCTTATGCTTGCAGGTAGGCAACCGTTTGGGATTTTGAGGTGGTTTCGTTTGAATTGTACAAATTTGACCCATATTCGCCTCACAGTGGGTCGATTCCACGGGAACTCGTGCATAGTTATGCATTGGGTTGCTTGTGAGTTGTTACAGTTTGCTGCCGGCATGGTTAGAGCTTTTTGTCGACCACACGCATACACATTCAATGAACAATCTAAGATGGCAACCGCACTGACTCCCCAGACTAACGTCACTTCCGAGAAAGTCATGTGACTGATGGAGAACCAGAGACAGCAGTCTCGGCCAGCCTACAGAAAGTAAAATCGATTAAAAGCCAACATAATTTTTTTCTCCCCATTTTTTTAATTTCATTAAATCTCAAACTAGTGACTCATTTGTCAATCATTTCGGTGGTCATTTTGCATACTTAAAAACCTTGGACTTTTCCTTTAAGCAGACTGATAAACTGGGACCAAAAGCTGCGCAATCATTTGTACTATTGCCGCAGGGTTATCGGAAAACGGGGATTCCCGACGCGAGGATGTATGGAGGTGACACGCTCCCTAATCACGAGGTGTGTGTGTGTGTGTGTGTGTGTGTGTGTGTGTGTGTGTGTGTGTGTGTGTGTGTGTGTGTGAGAGGGGAGAGAGAGAGAGAGAGAGAGAGAGAGAGAGAGAGAGAGAGAGAGAGAGAGAGAGAGATGAAACTCCATCGTGACAGAAGACGAGCCGATATGGCAACCTTGGCGACAAAGTAAACATGGTGCTTAACGTCCACAGAAACCGTACGGCTTATTAGGGACGGGGAGAAGGGGGGGAAGGGAGTATGGAGGTGGGGGGAGAGGGAGGGAGATTATATACCTATCGCTACACTGTCACTACCAGAATGACTTCTGCATTAAAATGGGCAGCGATGAGAGCCATTTTAATGTTTCAGTAGGAAGTGATGGACAAGTCACAAGACAGTGTCCACAAACCACAACCTTTTTTGAAGAGAAAGGAGAGCCGAAGCGGTATTGAACCGAGGTCCTTCCGCTTACCAGCCTAACGCCTTACCGCTGGACCAAACCGGCTCACTGCCCCCTTGCGACATCGGCTCGTCTTCTATATATAGGCCCATGACCGTATCAGGCTGTCTCTATTCTAGTCACGATTTAGGGTTCGCACGCGCGCGTCCAACACCGCCATCGTGTGACACCAGCCGCCAGTGACATCTGCGGACAATAGGTCAGTAATTTCACTTCGTGCCTTTCCACAGCCGCTACTACTCTGCTTCTTCCTCAGTCGCTTTGCTGCCGTCGTCTCTGCTTTATTCTTCCTGGTGAGTGGTAAGTTTTAATCCTCTTCTTCCACAAGGACTGTTAGGTACGTTTCAATCCTCTTCTTCTTCTTCCAGTGTCGCTTTACGTCCACAGAGACCACAAGGACGGTTAGGGACGTTTCAATCCTCTTCTTCTTCTTCTTCCAATGTCGCTTTACGGCCACAGAGACCACAAGGACGGTTAGGGACGTTTCAATCCTCTTCTTCTTCTTCTTCTTCCAATGTCGCTTTACGTCCACAGAGACCACAAGGACGTTAGGGCTTTCATCCTCTTCTTCTTCTTCTTCTTCCAATGTCGCTTTACGTCCACAGAGACCACAAGGACTGTTGGGACGTTTCAATCCTCTTCTTCTTCTTCTTCTTCCAATGTCGTTTACGTCCACAGAGACCACAAGGACTGTTGGGGACGTTTCAATCCTCTTCTTCTTCTTCTTCCAATGTCGCTTTACGTCCACAGAGACCACAAGGACTGTTGGGGACGTTTCAATCCTCTTCTTCTTCTTCTTCTTCCAATGTCGCTTTACGTCCACAGAGACCACAAGGACGGTTAGGGACGTTTCAATCTCTCTTCTTCTTCTTCCAATGTCGCTTTACGTCCACAGAGACCACAAGGACTGTTGGGGACGTTTCAATCTTCTTCTTCTTCTTCTTCCAATGTCGTTTTACGTCCACAGAGACCACAGGGACTGTTGGGGACGTTTCAATCCTCTTCTTCTTCTTCTTCCAATGTCGCTTTACGTCCACAGAGACCACAAGGACTGTTGGGGACGTTTCAATCCTCTTCTTCTTCTTCTTCTTCTTTTCCAATGTCGCTTTACGTCCACAGAGACCACAAGGACGGTTAGGGACGTTTCAATCCTCTTCTTCTTCTTCTTTTTCCAATGTCGCTTTACGTCCACAGAGACCACAAGGACGGTTAGGGACGTTTCAATCCTCTCTTCTTCTTCTTCCAATGTCGCTTTACGTCCACAGAGACCACAAGGACTGTTGGGGACGTTTCAATCCTCTTCTTCTTCTTCCAATGTCGCTTTACGTCCACAGAGACCACAAGGACTGTTGGGGACGTTTCAATCCTCTTCTTCTTCTTCTTTCCAATGTCGCTTTACGTCCACAGAGACCACAAGGACTGTTAGGGACGTTTCAATCCTCTTCTTCTTCTTCTTCTTCTTCTTCCAATGTCGCTTTACGTCCACAGAGACCACAAGGACTGTTGGGGACGTTTCAATCCTCTTCTTCTTCTTCTTCCAATGTCGCTTTACGTCCACAGAGACCACAAGGACTGTTGGGGACGTTTCAATCCTCTTCTTCTTCTTCTTCCAATGTCGTTTTACGTCCACAGAGACCACAAGGACTGTTGGGGACGTTTCAATCCTCTTCTTCTTCTTCTTCTTCTTCTTTCCAATGTCGCTTTACGTCCACAGAGACCACAAGGACGTTAGGGGGCGTTTCAATCTCCTTCTTCTTCTTCTTCTTCTTCCAATGTCGCTTTACGTCCACAGAGACCACAAGGACTGTTGGGGACGTTTCAATCCTCTTCTTCTTCTTCTTCCAATGTCGCTTTACGTCCACAGAGACCACAAGGACTGTTGGGGACGTTTCAATCTCTTCTTCTTCTTCTTCTTCCAATGTCGCTTTACGTCCACAGAGACCACAAGGACTGTTGGGGACGTTTCAATCCTCTTCTTCTTCTTCCTTCCAATGTCGTTTTACGTCCACAGAGACCACAAGGACTGTTGGGGACGTTTCAATCCTCTTCTTCTTCTTCTTCCAATGTCGTTTTACGTCCACAGAGACCACAAGGACTGTTGGGGACGTTTCAATCTCTTCTTTCTTCTTCTTCCAATGTCGCTTTACGTCCACAGAGACCACAAGGACTGTTGGGGACGTTTCAATCCTCTTCTTCTTCTTCTTCCAATGTCGCTTTACGTCCACAGAGACCACAAGGACTGTTGGGGACGTTTCAATCCTCTTCTTCTTCTTCTTCCAATGTCGCTTTACGTCCACAGAGACCACAAGGACTGTTGGGGACGTTTCAATCCTCTTCTTCTTCTTCTTCCAATGTCGCTTTACGTCCACAGAGACCACAAGGACTGTTAGGGACGTTTCAATCCTCTTCTTCTTCTTCTTCCAATGTCGCTTTACGTCCACAGAGACCACAAGGACGGTTGGGACGTTTCAATCCTCTTCTTCTTCTTCTTCCAATGTCGCTTTACGTCCACAGAGACCACAAGGACTGTTGGGGACTTTCAATCCTCTTCTTCTTCTCTTCTTCCAATGTCGTTACGCTCACAGAGACCACAAGGACTGTTGGGGACGTTTAATCCTCTTCTTTCTTCTTCTTAATGTCGCTTTACGTCCAAGAGACCCAAGGACTGTTGGTGGACGTTTCTATCTTCTTCTTCTTTCTTCTTCTTCAATGTCGCTTTACGTCCACAGAGACCACAAGGACGTTAGGGACGTTTCAATCCTTTCTTCTTCTTCTTCTTCTTCCAATGTCGTTTACGTCCACAGAGACCACAAGGACTGTTGGGACGTTTCAATCCTCTTTCTTCCTTCTTCTTCCAATGTCGCTTTACGTCCACAGAGACCACAAGGACTTTGGGACTTTCAATCCTCTCTCTTCTTCTTCTTCTTCCAATGTCGCTTTACGTCCACAGAGACCACAAGGACTGTTGGGACGTTTCAATCCTCTTCTTCTTCTTCTTCCAATGTCGCTTTACGTCCACAGAGACCACAAGGACTGTTGGGACGTTTCAATCCTCTTCTTCTTCTTCTTCCAATGTCGCTTTACGTCCACAGAGACCACAAGGACGGTTAGGGGGCGTTTCAATCCCCTTCTTCTTCTTCTTTTCTTCCAATGTCGCTTTACGTCCACAGAGACCACAAGGACGGTTAGGGACGTTTCAATCCTCTTCTTCTTCTTCTTCCAATGTCGCTTTACGTCCACAGAGACCACAAGGACGGTTAGGACGTTTCAATCCCCTTTTTCTTCTTCTTCTTCCAATGTCGCTTTACGTCCACAGAGACCACAAGGACGGTTAGGGACGTTTCAATCCTCTTCTTCTTCTTCTTCCAATGTCGCTTTACGTCCACAGAGACCACAAGGACGGTTAGGGACGTTTCAATCCTCTTCTTCTTCTTCTTCTTCTTCCAATGTCGCTTTACGTCCACAGAGACCACAAGGACGGTTAGGGACGTTTCAATCCTCTTCTTCTTCTTCTTCCAATGTCGCTTTACGTCCACAGAGACCACAAGGACTATTAGGGACGGGGAGCCCAGGACGGCCACCTCGACTTTCACACAGCTAGTTTAAACAGTTTTATTAATGAAAGCATATTATTATTATTGTTCTGACGAACTTATGGTTTTGACTTTGTTGGTCTTTTTCGCTGTTCCCGGGTGATGCATTTGAAGTTGGATGGACTTCTAGCTTACATTCCTTCTTTCTTTTTCTTATGATTTAAAAAAAATCACCAACGAAGCTTGCGTGTTATTTTACATGTTGTATGTTATATTATATGTTGTCTGATATTTTAAATGTTGTATGTTATATTACATGTTGTATGCTATTTTACATGTATATTATGTTGAAGGACCAACTCGAACTCGAACACAAAAACTTTAATACTCAAGGATAGTAATGTTAGGTCTATTTGGACATATCTAACAGCCAGTCCTTGCTATACTACAAACACAAATGAACACAACTATACCACAAACAGATATTATAAGAACGAATAAGCAATTGATTAATGCAGTTTCATAGAATCAAAACACAAAAAGGTTCAAACGAACGCTTATTTATCTTGACACGGACACACAGTATGCAAATTTTCAGGGAAATCCTCTTTGTCAAGCCACAAAACGACACTTAAACAACAGATAAACGGTTAAAACGTAGGAGAGAAAAAATCAGAGAGAAAAAACAACAACTTACCTTGCTATGGTTGAGTTTTTGTCGCTTGTTCAGTGAGTTTCACAGAGTTCCTAGAAATGTGCAGAAACATCGGAATTAAACTTCTTTCATGGACATACTGATACATGTATACAACAATCAGATTTTTGGGCAAACATGTATTTCAAACAAATCCGTCCAAATCTGACGAAAAGTTATTCTCAGACATATTTGTGCAGATTACGTTTGAAACAAGGAAGAGAAAGACAGGATTCTATGTTTTGAGGCAGGGAGTTCCAGAGGGACTCTCCATCGACGGATATGCTAGTTTTAATTAGTAGACGGATATAGTTAGTAGGGAAACTTCCGACCATCGTCCTCAAGAGAGAGAGAGAGAGAGAGAGAGAGAGAGAGAGAGAGAGAGAGAGAGAGAGAGAGAGAGAGAGAGAGAGAGAGAGAGAGAGAAGAAGAAGAAGAAGAAGAAGAAGACAAAACATGTTTTTGTACAACCGTAAAGCCCGTTCTTAACTGGGCGAAGTGTTTGTTCGCCGAACATACTTCGGACAGTTCGACGAACTATGATTTGTTTCTTAATTGAACTTTTAGTTCGCCGAACATGGTTCGGACAGTTCGACGAACTTTACTTCGCTCTCAACTGGCTAGTAATGAGATGCAAGCTTCGGCCCGAACTTGCGGCAGACGCGCAGCTGACAGCACGATCCAAAATGTAGGCTAAAGTCAAATCAAATCAAGTCTATATACTTTAATTATCCCTCATAAGTTAATTCAACTAACTAGTATGTCATTCTGGGTCCCAGAGACAAGGCTGTGCCTCCCACAAGTCAACAACAAAAATTCCTCCTAAGAGAGTGAAGTATCTAGCGACACCGTATCCATTTTTCTTTCTTCCTCATCAACAGGAGAGCTCTCTGCTCTCAACCAGTCAGAGGCAAACTTCGTCGAACTGGGTGAATGTTCCCAGAACATGTTGAGCGAAGCTTTTTGGACCACGAATATAGCTTCGTCGCAGTTCGGCGAATACTCCGAACTATATTTGCGAAATTCGCCGAATACTCCCAACTATGTTCGCGAACAAATGTTCACTCAATTAAGAACGGGCTTAAAGCAACTATTGATCAGCCCGGCGTTACCTTAAAAAACCCCAACAACAACAAAAAATCCAACAACAACAAACAAACAAGCAAGCAAACAAACAAACAAAACTACAACAACCAACAACATTTTGTTTGCACATGCTGTAGTTTTGTTTGTTCATTCGCGGAACTGGACCGTTCTGACGTGAACTGCATCGTTTCACTTTCCAGTCTATTCCCAGGCCATGAGATTGCGACACCTAGGTGGATAGACAGATAACCGGTTTTTAACGCCCATATTTTTGCTGCTTAACGTCCACGGAGGCGAGAAGGCCTATTAGGGACGGGGACGAGTGGGAAAAGGGGGACAGAAGAGTGAAACCTCGAAACAGGCGCCAACCCGGAAGACCAGGCTGCCGTGGACCGCCGCCAGAACAACAGGATGTTAATGCAATGTCCGTCCGGCATTGCGCAGCGACCACCGCACCACGCAATTGCTGCCCCAACTGTTATGCAGAACAGAGTCACAAAGACAATGTCCGTAGCTCCGCCGTTGGGAAACAACTGAAGCAGAAGAAGTCAAACTCCCTCTCTAGCCCAGCGCCACCTCCCTCCTCTTGATCTCTTCTGGGCTAGCTTCTTCTTGAGAGTCCAGCTCACCTCCCTCTTGATCTCGCCTGGACTCTGGGTAGTATATTAACGCCCAGTCAGCCGTGATCTTTATCAATGCAGAACAACGCCGAGTGATGGTGAACCGGTTTGACCTAGTGGTAAGGCTAACGCCTGGTAAGCAGAAGAACCTTGGCTCAATTCCACTTCGGCTCTCCTTTCTTTTCAAAAAGGTTGTGGTTTGTGGACACAGTCTTAGTGACTCTGTGTGTGTGTGTGTGTGTGTGTGTGTGTGTGTGTGTGTGTGTGTGTGTGTGTGTGTGTGTGTGTGTGTGTGTGTGTGTGTGTGTGTGTGTGTGTGTGTGTGTGTGTGTGTGTGTGTGTGTGTGTGTGTGTGTGTGTGTGTGTGTTGTTAGTGTTATTGTGAAGCAACTGAAACACCCGAAACATCAAAATGACTCTCATCGCTAATGGAGGAGTGTTTCTGGTGGCGACGCGACAGTGTAGCGATAGGTATAAAATCTCCCTCTTCCCTCACCTCCATACCTCCCCCCCTCACCCCCCCCCCCCCTCCCCGTCCCTAATAAGCCTTGTGGCTTTTGTGGACGTTAAGTACCATGTTTACTTGCTCACTTACAGTTTACTTACGAGT
>JABMCL010003397.1:1385000-1387500 GCA_018857735.1 Alviniconcha marisindica | reverse complement strand
TTACTTCGTTCTCAACTGGCTTGTAATGAGATGCAAGCTTCGGCCCGAACTTGCGGCAGACGCGCAGCAGACAGCATGATCCAAAATGTAGGCTAAAGTCAAGTCAATATACTTTAATCATCCATCACAGGGTAATTCAATTAACTACTATCTCATTCTGGGTCCCGAGACAAGGCTGCGCCTCCCACAAGTCAACAAATAAACAAATTCCCTCCGAAGCGAGTGAAGAACCTAGCGACACCGTCATCCATTTTTTAAATATATTTTATTTCTCGTCCACATGAGAGCTCTGCTCTCAGCCAATCAGAGGCAATGATCGTCGAATAGGGCGAATGTTCCCAGAACATGTTGAGCGAAGCTTTTTGGACCCCGAATATAGCTTCGCCGCAGTTCGACGAATACTTCCAACTAGGCTCGCGAATAAGAGTTCGCCCAATTAAGAACCAACTAGGTTCGCCGAATACTTCCAACTAGGTTCGCGAACAAACATTCGCCCAGTTAAGAACGGACTGAAGCGAAAAACACGAACAATTCAGCAACTCAGCCTGTCAGACTGGTGTTTGCGCAACCCCTTAAGTTGCCGTCAAGTTCTCGCTGCAGAGTTTTTCAGTGCAATGGTATTTTTTTTAATGAAAAGCATGACATGTTTCGTTTGTTGTGTTTTCACCCGTCTAATCGTCGATTTGTTGGTTGTGTTCGCAACACTCTCATCTCTCGTTTTGTTTGCTGACTTATCGTCCTGCTCATCACCCGTTTATTTGCCGTATTGTCACCCCTCTTGTCAGTTTGTTTGCCGTATTGTCACCCCTCTTGTCAGTTTGTTTGCCGTATTGTCACACCTCTTGTCAGTTTGTTTGCCGTATTGTCACCCCTCTTGTCAGTTTATTTGCCGTAATGTCACCCCTCTTGTCAGTTTGTTTGCCGTATTGTCACCCCTCTTGTCAGTTTGTTTGCCGTATTGTCACCCCTCTTGTCAGTTTTTTTTGCCGTATTGTCACCCCTCTTGTCAGTTTGTTTGCTGCCTTCTCACCCCTTTGATGACCCGTTTGTTTGTATTGTTATCACCCCTCTCATCACCCGTTTGTTCGCTGTCTTGTGACCCCTCTCATCACCCGTTTGCATTGTTATCACTCCTCTGATCACCCGTTAGTTTGCTGTGTTGTCAACCCTCTGATCACCAGGTGTGTGTGTTTGGTTGCCGTTGTCACCCTCTGATCACCCGTATGTTTGATGTTGTCATCCCTCTGGTCACCGTTTATTTGCATTGTAGTAACCCCTCTGATCACCCGTTTGTTTGCTGTATTGTCACCCCTCTGATCACCCGTTCGTTTGCCGCTGTCACCCTCTGCTCTGACTAAACAGTCACTGTGTCACCTGGTGCTTTCAGCTCGGAACCCGTCATGGCGGATTCAAAACAGATGGAGCCACCCCCCGCCTACACCACAAGCCAGTACCCCCCGGGGGCCTACCCCCCTCCACAGCAAGGTGGCTACCCCCCTCCACAGCAAGGTGGCTACCCCCCTCCACAGCAAGGTGGCTACCCCCCTCCACAGCAAGGTGGCTACCCCCCTTCACAGGCTGGCTACCCCCCTCCACAGCAAGGTGGCTACCCCCCTCCACAGCAAGGTGGCTACCCTCCTCCGATGCAGGGCTATAACGCCCCTCCGCCCCAGGGCTACGCGCCCGCTCCCCAGATGATGAGTCAGGTAAGGGGAAGGGTGGTGGTGAGTGTACACCTAGCTTGCTTCGCCTGGTTATCTCGTTTCACACACACACTCACTCTGCCTGTCTGTCTATGTGTCTGTCTCTCTCTGTCTTTATCTCTTTCTCACTCACGCACGCATACATGCACACATAGGAACACACAAACACATATAGTCTCATGCAAACAGACGGACAGACATATAATATAGATCAACCGACTGACAGAGAGAGAGAGAGAGAGGAGAGAGAGAGAGAGAGAGAGAGAGGAGAGAGAGAGAGAAGAGAGAGAGAGAGAGAGAGGAAGACGCGAAGCAGACAGACAGACAGACAGACGCACACGCACGCACCACGCACGCACCACGCACGCACGCACGCACGTACGACACGCACGCCAACACACACACACACACACACACACACACACACACACACACACACACACACACACCACATACATACACACACGCACGACGCACGCACGCACGCACGCCGCACGCACGACGCACGAGCACACACACGACGCCAACAACGACGACAGAACACCACACACACATGCACACACGCACGCACGCACGCACGCATGCACGTACACAGAAGAGACAGACGGATAGAAACACACACACACACGTACACACGCACACATGCGCACACACGCACGCACACACACACACGTTGACGCGCGCCCGCTCGCACCTGCAGTTAGCTCTATGGTTTGGCTGCGTCAGACTAAGAGTGGGAATACCCACTTGTTTGTCTGTCTGACCTTGCAGCAGTGAAGTGTCAACGTGTTTGTCTG
>JABMCL010003397.1:1370000-1377500 GCA_018857735.1 Alviniconcha marisindica | reverse complement strand
CCCCCCCCTGTTCTCTCTCTCTCCCTGCCTCCTCTCTGTTCTCTCTCTCTCTCTCCCCTCTGTTCTCTCTCTCCCCCCCTCTGTTCTCTCTCTCTCTCTCCCCCTCTTTTCTCTCTCTCTCTCTCCCCCCCCCTCTGTTCTCTCTCTCCCCTCTGTTCTCTCTCTCTCCCCCTCTGTTCTCTCCTCTCTCTCTCTCTGTTCTCTCTCTCCTCCCCCCTCCCCTCTGTTCTCTCTCTCTCTCACCTCTGTTCTCCCCTCTCTCTCTCCCCTCTTTTCTCTCTCTCTCTCTCTCTCTCCCCCCTCTTTTCTCTCTCTCTCTCTCTCTCATCTCTGTTCTCGCTCTCTCTCCCCTCTGTTCTCTCTCTCTCCACTCCTCCCCTCTGTTCTCTCTCTCTCTCCCCCCTCTGTTCTCTCTCCCTCTCTCTCCCCCTCTCTCTCCCCTCTGTTCTCTCTCCCTCTCTCCCCCCTCTCTCTCCCCTCTGTTCTCTCTCTGTGCTGTTGCTGCCGTTCGTATTGTTGTGCTTGTTTTCGTCTGTAGTTTGTTTATTCAAGGACAGCGCGTCTACTTCCTTCTTCCCATGCCTAGTAAGTCAGTGACCGTAACTTTGTGGGGTCCTGGTGATCTTTCACTAATCCGTGATAAGCCAGTCGGGTTAAAGGTCAGACGCTGCCCCGCCCGGTTGTGTTTGCACACACAGGGATACAGAGCCACCACTTGTTTACATGTGCCACAGCAAGCACAGTACAGTGCGCGAACACACACACACACACACACACACGCGCGCGCGCGCACGCACGCACACACACACACATATATATTTAAAACGCCAGCCCCCTCCCCACCCATCCACACACTCTCTCTCAACACTCATATATATATATATATATATATCTACAAATGCAATACAAACAAAACTGGTTTTTCCGTGCCATGTGCCTGTGACTGAAAACAGCTCACGCGAAGCGCCAAGCTCAAGTGAAGGGTGACGGGAACTGTGAAGGCGTCAGTCAACCGTGTTATATCAGCGAGTGACTGCATGCTGCTAGATAATCTCCTGGTCCTGCCGACCGGACCTCGCGGTCCGTTGCTTGTTGCGGTGGCCAGTTGGCGGCCACAACACTGCTGCAGTCCTCCTGCCCACCTCCGTTCGTCGTGTGACGATATTCCGCCGAAGAAGGCCAGACAGCGGGCGTATTCCTACACTCAGGTAAGCTGGAAACTTGGCTAAATTTTTCTCGCTTGTATATCCCGTGCGTATCCTCATGCAAAACGACCACTCGCACGAGTCGAGGGTCGTGTAGTCCACGTCAGAGGTCAGAGGATCATGTAAACGCTAAAAATAACCCAGCCGAGTGTGCTCGAGAGCGGAAGAGTAAGTAAGTAATTTGGTGTTTTACGCCCAGTCAGCCGTTACGGTTAGAGAGCGGAAAAGAGCGCTATATAAAAAGCGACCGATGATGATGTTGTGTATTATATCCAAGACAAGCTTGCTTTAAAGATTGTGCCTAACATGCTCTTTAGCATCTGAGGACATTAAGCAAAAAGATGGAATAGAATAATGTTGTGTGTGTGTGAGCCGGTTTGGCCAAGCGGTAAGCAGAGGGACCTCGGTCCGAATCCGCTTCGGCTCTCCTCTCTCTTCAAAAGTTGTGGTCTGCGGACACTGTCTTGTGACTTTGGCCCTCACAATTAATCAAACATTAAAATGGCTCTCATCACTGCCCATCTTAATGCAGGAGTCATTCTGGTGGTGACAGTGCAGCGATACGTATATAATCTGCCTCTTCCCCCACCTCCATAACCCCTTCCCCCTTCTCCCCGTCCCTAATAAGCCTTACGGTTTTTGTGGACGTTAAGCACCATGTTTACTTACTTACTATCCCAGGTTATTGGCCTAGCGGTAAGGCGTTAGGCTGGTAAGCAGAGGGACCTCGGTTCGAATCCGCTTCGGCTCTCCTTTCTCTTCAAAAGTTGTGGACTGTGGACACTATCTTGTGACTTTGTCCTTCACAATTATGAAACACTAAAATGGCTCTCATCGCTGCCCACCTTAATGCAGAAGTCATTCTGGTGGCGACAGTGTAGCGATATGTATATAATCTCCCTCTCCCCCCACCTCCATACTCCCACCTTCTCCCCGTCTCTAATAAGCCTCATGGTTTCTGTGGACGTTAAGCACCATGTTTACTTAAAATTGTGGTCTGTGGACACTGTCTTGTGACTTTGTCCCTCACAATTATGAAACATTAAAATGGTCATCCTGGTGGTGACAGTGTACCGGTAGGCATATAATCTCCCTCTCCCCCCACCTCCATGCCCCCTTCCCCCCTTCTGCCCGTCCCTGATAAGCGTTACGGTTTCTGTGGACGTTAAGCGCCATGTTTACTTACTTACTTACTTATGTTGTGAGGCCTAGGCAATAGTGACTAGGAGTAAAACACCAAGTTATTTACTTACTTACGTAACCCGCCAAACATTGACATGGACTACAGGATCTTTAATGTGCGTAAGTAATCTTAGTATGGGTCAATAATGGGATTAGTATAGAACCGACAAGGTAATCATGGCATGGTTATAGAGACCATGTAAGTAATAACACCGTCAACCCAGAGCCCATAGAGTGGTCAAGGTGTTGATATAGAGGGAAAATATAGAGGGACACCATCGGCTAAGTAATAACACTGTCAACCCAGAGCCCATAGTGTGGTCAAGGTGTTGATATAGAGGGAAAATATAGAGAGAGACCATCAGCTAAGCGCATTGGTAGTCTGGCTTTTGATAATGGCTGGACACATAGTCAGTGTCGTTTTCTGGACACACAGTCAGTGTCGTTTTCTGGATACACAGTCTGTCTGTGTCGTTTTCTGGACACTCAGTCAGTGTCGTTTTCTGGACACACAGTCTGTCTGTGTCGTTTTCTGGACACTCAGTCAGTGTCGTTTTCTGGACACTCAGTCAGTGTCGTTTTCTGGACACACAGTCTGTCTGTGTCGTTTTCTGGACACACAGTCAGTGTCGTTTTCTGGATACACAGTCTGTCTGTGTCGTTTTCTGGACACTCAGTCAGTGTCGTTTTCTGGACACACAGTCTGTCTGTGTCGTTTTCTGGACACTCAGTCAGTGTCGTTTTCTGGACACACAGTCTGTCTGTGTCGTTTTCTGGACACACAGTCAGTGTCGTTTTCTGGACACTCAGTCAGTTTCGTTTTCTGGACACACAGTCTGTCTGTGTCGTTTTCTGGACACACAGTCTGTCTGTGTCGTTTTCTGGACACTCAGTCAGTGTCGTTTTCTGGACACACAGTCTGTCTGTGTCGTTTTCTGGACACTCAGTCAGTGTCGGGTTTTTTGGACACACAGTCTGTCTGTGTCGTTTTCTGGACACTCAGTCAGTGTCGTTTTCTGGACACTCAGTCAGTGTCGTTTTCTGGACACACAGTCTGTCTGTGTCGTTTTCTGGACACTCAGTCAGTGTCGTTTTCTGGACACACAGTCAGTGTCGTTTTCTGGACACACAGTCAGTGTCGTTTTCTGGAACCAGTCGTGTCGTTTTCTGGACACCAGTCGTGTCGTTTTCGGCAAGTTGTCGGTCTTTTTCACATTTTCGTTTTTACACAAGTTTTGTTGTGTCTTTGGGGGGGACGCGTGTGGTTGGCATTCAAGTAGGTTTTAACACATCTTTCTCTACAACATCCTCCCAAAACCCCAACACACACACACCCCACACCACACCACCCCACACACACACACCCCAAAACCCAACACCCCCAAAAACACACAAAAAAACCCCCAAAACCAGCGCCCCGGGACCCAACGGGGGGCCAACGACGGACAACAGCTTTTTCCCCGGGACACAACGCTTTTCCCCACTACATTTTTTCAAAACCCTTTTGAAAAATACATGTAATAATATATACCATTACATTTACGACTATCATATACATGTACATAATATATACCATTTACATTTACTGACAATCAATACATGTACATAATAATCCCTTTTTACTTTTACGACATACCCAATACATGTACATAATAATACCATTACATTTACTGACATATCATAACATGTACATAATAATACCTTTTCATTTACGACATATAAATACATGTACATAATAAACCATTACATTTACTGACATAATCACAAAAAAACCCTTACTTTTAACTACTTCAAAATAACCATTACTTTTGAAATATAAATTCAAATTTTAAATCCAAAACTAAAATTCAACTGTACATAATATATAATTACATTTACTGATATCATATACATTTTACTATATATACCATTGACATTTACTGACTATCATTCATGTACATAATAATACCATGACATTTACTGACTATCAATACATGTACATATATATACCATTGACATTTACTGACGTATCATATACATGTACATAATTTCCCATTGACATTTACTGACATATCATATACATGTACAAATAATACCATTGACATTTACTGACATATCATACATGTACATAATATACATTACTTACTGACATATCATACATGTACATAATATATACCTTTTTACTGGACATATCATACATGTACTAATATACACCATTTACATTGTACTGAATATCATATCATGACATAGTATACCATTACATTTACTGACATATCACATCAGTCATAATTATACCATTTACTTTACTGACATATCATATACATGTACATTAATTATACATTTACATTTACTGACATATCATATACAGGTACATAGTATTACCATTTACATTTACTGACATATCATGTACATAATATATTACCAATGCATTTACTGACTATCATATACATGTACATAGTATACATTGTACATTTACTGGACATATCATACATGTACATGTATACCTTACATTCTGACATATCATACATGTACATAATATATACCATTGACATTTACTGAATATCATATACATGTACATAATATATACCATTGACATTTCTGACTATCATACATGTACTTATATTACCATGACATTTACTGGACGTATCATATACATGACAATTATACATTGACATTTCTGACCATATCTTACATGTTACATAATTATACCATTGACATTACTGACAATATACATGTACATAATAATATCTGGACACAAGCTATCTTTCATGACATAATTGATACCATTGACATTTACTGGACATATCATACATGTACATAATGTATACCATTTACATTGACTGACATATCACAACATGTCATAATCATACCATACATTAGTGAAATCATTTTACATGTACATAAATACCATTGACATTTACTGACATATCATATCATGTACTTAATATTACCATTGACATTGACTGACGTATCATCTACATGGTACATATATATACCATTGACATTTACTGACGTATCATATACATGCTACATAATATATACCATTGACATTTACTGACGATCATAGACATGTACATAATATATACATGACATTTACTGACGTATAATACATGACATAATATACATGACATTAATACTACATATCTACATACATAATATATACCATTACATTTACATGACATATCATATACATGTACATAATATAACATTGACATTACTGACATATCATAACATGTACAATAATATAGTACCATTGACATTACTGACATATATACATGTACATAATATATACCTTACATTACTGACATATCATATACATGTACATAATTATACCACTGACATTACGACATATCACATACATGTACATAATATATACCATTCACATTACTGACATATCATATACATGTACATAATGTATACCATTACATTTACTGACATATCACATACATGTACATAATATATACCATTGACATTTACTGACATATCACATACATGTACATAATATATACCATTGACATTTACTGACATATCACATACATGTACATAATATATACCATTGACATTACTGACATATCACATACATGTACATAATACATACCATTGACATTGACTGACATATCATATACATGTACATAATACATACCATTGACATTGACTGACATATCATATACATGTACATAATACATACCATTGACATTGACTGACATATCATATACATGTACATAATACATACCATTGACATTGACTGACATATCATATACATGTACATAATACATACCATTGACATTTACTGACATATCATATACATGTACATAATAATACCATTGACATTGACTGACATATCATATACATGTACATAATACATACCATTGACATTGACTGACATATCATATACATGTACATAATATCATACCATTGACATTGCACTGACTATCATATACATGTACATATAATACCATTGACATTACTGACGTATCATATACATGACAATACATACAAATTGATGCTAAAAAGTAAACCCATTGACATTTACTGACATATCATATACATGTACATAATACATACCATTGACATTGACTGACATATAATACATGTACATAATACATACCATTGACATTGACTGACATATCATATACATGTACATAATAATACCATTGACATTGACTGACATATCATATACATGTACATAATACATACCATTGACATTGACTGACATATCATATACATGTACATAATATATACCATTGACATTTACTGACATATCATATACATGTACATAATACATACCATTACATTGACTGACATATCATATACATGTACATAATACATACCATTGACATTACTGACATATCATATACATGTACATAAGTACATACCATTGACATTGACTGACATATCATATACATGTACATAGTACATACCATTGACATTGACTGACATATCATATACATGTACATAGTACATACCATTGACATTGACTGACATATCATATACATGTACATAGTACATACCATTGACATTACTGACATATCATATACATGTACATAGTACATACCATTGACATTGACTGACATATCATATACATGTACATAGTACATACCATTGACATTGACTGACATATCATATACATGTACATAGTACATACCATTGACATTGACTGACATATCATATACATGTACATAATATATACCATGACATTGACTGACATATCATATACATGTACATAATGTATACCATTGACATTGACTGACATATCATATACATGTACATAATGTATACCATTGACATTGACTGACATATCTTATACATGTACATAATGTATACCATTGACATTGACTGACATATCTTATACATGTACATAATACATACCATTGACATTGACTGACATATCATATACATGTACATAATACATACCATTGACATTGACTGACATATCATATACATGTACATAATATATACCATTGACATTGACTGACATATCATATACATGTACATAATATATACCATTGACATTGACTGACATATCATTACATGTACATATATATTACCATTGACATTGACTGACATATCATATACATGTACATAATATATACCATTGACATTTACTGACATATCATATACATGTACATAATAT
>JABMCL010003397.1:1332500-1360000 GCA_018857735.1 Alviniconcha marisindica | reverse complement strand
GTAAATGCATACATCAACATTCAGGCATTTCACCCAACCACGCACAGTAGGCCTGTCGTATACCCATGAGTCTACGGGGACCACCGGTCACCCGCAAGCACCCCAGCAATGAGCTAAGCAAGCAAGCAAGCAAGGGGGTGTACGTATGCCTACCTTTGTGAGGAAGGGGTTCGGCACCGGTCTGGTGAGGCTGCAATGCAAGTGAGACTGGTCGTCAGCTTCGTTTGAAACATTTCACCCAGCCCCGTCTGCGTGCGCACACGTTCAGGGGAGGCCACTCATTTCTCTTCTCTTCACGCCTTCTCGGTCTTTTCTCTCTTCCCCCTCCATTTTCTTCTCCTCCGATCTTACTCCCGCCCCTCCCCCTCCCACCCCCCATGTCTCTTCTCCTCAAGCATTCTGATCTTTCTTTCTCCCCATATTTCTTCTCCTCAGGCATTCTTGATCTTTCTCCTCCCCCATATTCTCTCTTCTCCTCAGGCATTCTTGATCTTTCTCCCCCCGCTCCCCTGCCCCCATATCTCTCTTCTCCTCAGGCATTCTTGATCTTTCTCCCCCCATATCTCTCTTCTCCTCAGGCATTCTTTATCTTTCTCCCCACCATCATTTCTCTTCACCTCAGGCTTTCTCGATTTTTCTATCCGCCGCCCCCCCCCTCCCCCACTCCCCCCATCTCTCTTCTCCTCAGGCATAACACACACACATACACGCGCGCGCGCGCGTACACACACACGAATGCACACACACATGCACGCACGCAGACACGCAGGCAGGCAGGCTCACACACACACACACACACACACACACACACACACACACACACACACACACCACGCACGCACGCACGCACGCACGCACGCACACACACACACACACACACACACACACACACACACAGAGGCCGAAGCAAAAAGGTAAAAGCTTTGCCCCTGGCCGCCCTGTAAGCGTAATGCCTACCTGGCCATCGTCCGGCATGTCCTGGGGTCCAGTTCCGTCGTCTGGAACCCTGGCCTAAAACAGGACAATCACAGGCAGGATCGAGAGAGCACCAACGCTCAGCCGCCAATTCATCGCTTCTGACTACACAACCACAACGCTTGGCAAATTTGGCTGAAGTAACGTACCATAATAATAATAATAATGAATACTTAGAGCGCCTAACCCGCACGGGCCCTAAGCGCTTACACGTTCTCTACAAATACATATTTGTCAAAATTCAATGCATACAACATGAACACACGCACGCAAACACGCAGACTCGCACACGCAGGCACGCACGCGCGCGCGCACGCACACACACACACACACACACACACACACACACACACACACACACACACACAACACACATACACACACACACACACACACACACACACACACACACACACACACACACACAATTATGATACTGAAACACAGGAACAGAAACGTAAGCTCCAAGTGTTTAGGCGCCAGAATGGTCAGCCATTTGATCGCGGGCCCTCAGTATGAAGAAGAAGTAAAACACAGCGTGGAGAGGTGATCCAGCATTTTAGGAACATATTTCGATCCACTGTCCTAAACACTGTGACCTTCGGCAAGTCAGGCAGACAGGCAGACGGACGGATGAACGGACGAACAGACAAACAATAAAGCCCACCAACAAATGAATCTAAGCAAACGGCTTACCTCAGGCTTCATGACGGGAAAACTATCAGCAGATCGTATTAATTTTGTATCTTCCCACAGGAAACCAGGAAATGACGCACTGCACAATCTCGACGTCACCGTGACGTCATTTAACCCTTTGATATTAAAATCTGGATTATTAGTCTGGGCCAACGAGACTGACGAGATTGCAAACTCGTCTCACTGTGGTGCCCTAGCCTCTTTCCCAGACTGAGCAGGCTGCATCGTGTTGTCTACGTCATAATAAATAAGCGTTCTTTTGAATCTTTTATGTGTTTGGATCCGAGCAGAGCAGGGGCTGCTTACAGCCTGTGACTGACATCCCGACCTGTCGGCGGCTCTGATTGGTTGAAAAGGATCGTCCATTCAGGCGACGGCTTCTGCGGGGGAAATGATAAATTTCTCGTATTTTACGTCACATTTATTACCGGTAGTTAATGATTAGGGTCAAAGGGTAAAAGGGTCAGGTGCAGTCTCAAAATGTGTGGATATAATTATAAATATATCCATATATGGAACATGAAACTGATCTATTTGAATAGACGATTCCCGGAAATAACAGGATAAGATCATTTTGACAGTGTTTTCTTACTCCGGGAGAGTGAAGTCCCCTGAGGGTTTGACACCATTTCAGACACGGACTTGATCTATATACTAGCATATAATATACTATACAGGCCCATGATTTGAGAATGGAGGCAGCAGTCGAAAAGCGCTGGTCTGTGACAGTATCAGACCTTCAGGCATGGACCTGTTATTATAGATACTGGACTGCCAGCTGCGCGTTATGCGCGAGGAGAAATATTTCTTTCTTTTTTCGCGCACTACGGTCTTTTTGGTGGGGCCACATGCGGTGTGACCGTTTGAAATGGCGGACGGACTGAATCCACTGCGAGCGTTCTTACACCGTGTTCTTGAGTAAGAAGATTTTTTTTTTTTTTTTAAATCATCGGTAGCCTCTGCTGTATGGCTTACCAAAAGCAAATCATTGCGGCAGAGGATCGAATACAGAACCAGGAATAGCGAAGCCGGTTGCTCTGTTAACCATCACTCGCATCGGATTGTGGATAGCAGTCGACAATCTTCTCCAGACATTTCACCGAAAGATTGCTTCAAATAGTTATGGTAAGTTTTGAGGTGTTGACAATTTCTCGCATAAACTGATCATTAATACAGCTCTGTGTTGTGTGTTAGCGTGAAGCGATATGTCCATCAGGACAAAACAAAAACACTACACCCTGTAAAAAAAGAAAAAAAGAAAAGAAAGAAGAGCTACACCCTGTTTACATGCACTTCAGCAGCGTGTGTGTACTGTTAATTAATACAATATTCACTGAATTTGTTAGAGGTGCTAAACTGTTCGAGGGTAATGTCTTGAAATTCAGAAATCACCCTGAAATAGATCTAAGGATATTAAAGTAGATCAAAGTGAGCAACTAACTTGTAACTCATGTAAGTAAGCAGACCAATCTGCACGAAACCAACGTAATTAACAACATATAATGCAGAAATTATAGGAGGCCTGACTGAAAAGACTCATCACATTTGTGTCCTTGAGTATGCTTATGTGCCATTGATGTTTGATCTACATCTAGTTGTTTCCGAGTAACACCGTGCAGGCTTCCTCAGTGCTGATGTCGGCAAAACAACTGATCGTGTACTGACAACTCACCATCTACAGACTGTAATAAAACTCATTTGTGTTGCGAATTTTGGCTTCATTCATTGGATATGATGCCGTTTGATTGATTTGAATATTTGTGACCCAAAATGGCATTTAAAATGTCCCAGGAATTTCCGACCGCCTCCTTGGAATGGATATTGTCGACGATTTTCGTATTTTACTGACACAGTGCTTACGTACACATTTGTTATTCCACCCTCAAAGCAAAAACATACAACTGGCTCCGTAACACACACACACACACACACACACACACACACACACACACACACACACACACACACACACACACACACACACACACACACACACACACACACACACACACACACACACACACACACACACACGGCAACAGTAACAACTACAAACAAAAAGCAGCTGGGCATGTCACATCGCTTGCTAATGGTCATTTGACTGGCTCTGGTTTTCTGATTGAAATTAAGTAATTTTGAAAACCGGCATCTTGCAGTGCAATCTTTGTTGTGAGGAAACGTATGGAAAAGAATTGACTGCCGGCGTTCTGAATGCAACAAACACACATCAGCTGCAAATACGTAAAAGGAGCAGATTGTGAGAAGCAGATTAGCTTCAGATCGTGTTGTTTTATTTTGAATTTATTAAGCTGGCAGTGACGTCACCCCGTTGGCAGTTTTATAATAATAATAATAATGTACATTTATCATGCGCTCATCAACGCCCTGAGCGCTCACATGATACATATTAACCTAAATATGATATTCTATACACATGCAGAGCATAGTTCTACCAAAACAATTTACATAAAGTATTATATAAAAAAAAAATTTATATATAAAAACCCGCACTACACACACACACACACACACACATACACACACACACACACACACACACACACACACACACACACACACACACACACACACACACACACACACACACACACACACTGACTGTAGCAGAAACTGGGCACTGATATTAGTTAGGATGGAAATACTGTGAGAAGAGGAAGGTTTTCAGTTTGGCTTTAAAAGATGACAGGGTTGAGCAGTGTCTAAGGTCTTGTGGGAGTGAATTCCAAATGTGGGGTCCAAAGCAAGAGAAGGCGCGGAAGCCATGAGTCTTGCGTTTGTATTGTTGGATTTCCAGCAGGCGGGTGTCAGAAGAAGAGCGTAGTGTACGAGATGGAGTGTAGACATGCAGCAGTTCAGAGAGGTAAGCAGGACCAGATCCATTTATAGCACTGAAACACATACAAGCGACTTTATACTTAAGACGTTCTGAAATGGGAAGCCAGTGCAGTTTTTCAAGGAGAGGTGTTGAGTGTTGGTGACAGGGTGCCAAGAGAACAAGTCTTGCAGCAAAGTTCTGAATTTTCTGGAGAGGTTGGATGACAGAATTAGGTGTACCCATGAGGAGACAGTTGCAGTAGTCAAGCCGTGAAAGGATATAGGAAGTAACAAGAGTCTTGGTTGCGTCTTCAGCGAGAAACCTGCGGATTTTACTAGCATTCGAGGCCGCGGGCACTGAACCGTAACTGTCATTGCGTTACAGTCAGAAGGCTGCCATTGTGAATCACTGTGGGGCTCTGAAAGAGAACTGTTCCGGCAATTATAGTTCGTCTGTCTGTCCCCAGTCCTTCGGATGAGACTCAGTGTAAACCGAGGTCTCCCGCACGTGAGCCGGTTTGGCCCAGCGATAAGGCGTTAGGCTGGTAAGCAGAGGGACCTCGGTTCGAATCTGCTTCTGCTCTCCTTTCGCTTCAAAAGTTGTGGTCTGTGGACACTGTCTTGTGACTTTGTCCCTCACAATTAATGAAACATTAAAATGTCTCTCACCGCTGCCCATCTTAGTGCAGAAGTCATTCTGGTGGTGACAGTGTAGGGATAGGTATATAATCTCCCTCTTCCCCAACCTCCATACCACCTTCTCCCTTTTCCCCGTCCCTAATAAGCCTCAGTTATGGTTACTGTGGACGCTAAGCACCATGTTTACTTACTTACATGCAAAAAGATGACGTACGCACGTTAAATATCCTGCAGTCCATGACAGAGTTCGGTGGATTACGGACACCCCCAAATAACGCAGCGTGCACTAAAAGTGTTGGAGTTTTCAGAATGTTGAAAATGGACCTGACTATGCGGAAGAACAGTGAAAACTGCTGAAATATTCCGGGGACAGAACTCACATGTCTTGTTGCAACAAATGTACACGAATAACGTCCCTTGCACTACCAGACACACGACGAAGCCTGTTGAACTGGCGTTTTACAATTTTATAGTTTCTGCGAGATTTTGTGACACCGATTAAAATTACAAGGTCACTGAGGCGGTCGAAAGATGAAGCTGCAAGTTGTATTTACCTGGCAAGTTCTTTTTAAACATTACGAGTTTATGAATACATACAGAATAAGTGCAGCAAATTATATTGCTTTGGTTTTGCTACCTTAAACGCCAGGGATGCGTTTGTCTTTGCCACAATTCGTAAACTTTGACAGTTTATGGCACTCTGTGAGCTGGGCTGATTTTTGACGTCTGACTCACTGTGAGTTTCATTGTTGACGTCTGACTCACTGTGAGTTTCATTGTTGACGTCTGACTTTGCCTGACTTTTGTGTTTTGACATGTGGTTTGTCTGATTGTTGACTTCTGATTTACTATGAGTTTGTGTGATTGTTGACTTTTGACTGACTGTGAGTTTGTGTGATTGTTGACTTCTGGTTCATTGTGTTGGATTGTTGACATCTGATGCACTGTGATTTTGTCTGATTGTTGATTTCTGACTCACTGTAAGTTTGTCTGATTGTTGACTTCTGACTCACTGTGAATTTGTCTGTTGACATCTGACTCACTGCGAGTTTGATTGTTGACATCTGACTCACTGTCAATTTGTTTGATTGTTGACTTGACTAGCTGTGAATTTGTCTGCTTGTTGATTCACTGTAGGCTGTCTGATTGTTGACTTACTGTGAATTTGTCTGATGGATTGACTCACTGTGAGCTGGCTGATTGTTGACTTGATTCACTGTGAATTTGTCTGATTGTTGACGACTCACTGTGAGCTGGCTGATTGTTGACTCACTGTGAGCTGGCTGATTGTTGACTTGACTGACTGTAAATTTGTCTGATGACTTGACTCACTGTGAGCTGGCTGATTGTTGACTTGACTCACTGTGAGCTGGCTGCTTGTTGATTTCTTACTCACTGTGAGGTGATTGATGACTTGACTCACTGTGAATTTGTCTGATTGTTGACTAGACTCACTGTGAGCTGGCTGCTTGTTGACTCACCGTAAGCTGGCTGATTGTTGACTTGACTGACTGAATTTGTCTGATTGTTGACTTGACTCACTGTGAGCTGGCTGCTTGTTGACTTGACTCACTGTGAGTTGGCTGATTGTTGGTTTCTGACTCGCTGTGAGCTGTCTGTTGATTTCTGACTCACTGTGAGCTG
The DNA here is from genome assembly GCA_018857735.1 of Alviniconcha marisindica. Classification (NCBI taxonomy): domain Eukaryota; kingdom Metazoa; phylum Mollusca; class Gastropoda; family Provannidae; genus Alviniconcha; species Alviniconcha marisindica. The sequence goes on along the minus strand of JABMCL010003397.1, from coordinate 1,353,211 downwards.
GCTGATTGTTGACTTGACTCATTGTGAGCTGGCTGGTTGTTGACTTGACTCACTGTGAGCTGGCTGATTGTTGACTTAACTAACTGTAAGTTGTCTAAGCGTTCGCATTTCCTGTTGATGCTAGTTCTTGTTTTTTATTTTCTATTATCGTGTCCATCTATCTTCGGTTCGCACTGAACCTACCGATGGCAAGTTGGAAGGGCTGGCAGAAAGAGCGAGTGCGGGAGCGCGCGCGCGCGCGCGCGCACACACACACACACACATACTTTCTTTCTCTCTTTCACACACTCACACACACACACACACACACACACACTTTCTCTCTCTCAACACCACACACACCACGACGCACGACACGCACGCACACACACACACACCACACACACACACACACACACACACACAACACTTTCTTTCTCTCTTTCAACACACACACACACCACAAAACACACACACACACACACACACGCACGCACGCACGCACACACACACACACACACACACACACACACACACACACACACACACACACACACAAACTTGAAGACGTTGAGGAGAGGGAGAGGAGAAGAGAGAGAAAGAGACAGAAAGAGAGAGAGGGAGAGAGAGGGAGAGAGAGGGGGGGGGGGTGTGTGTGTTGGTACGCAGGGAGACACTGAGTGACAGAGCAACACTCGTTTGAAGCAACAAAGGCCATATTTATTTTCACTATTTCCACACTCAATTCATTCCCACTTATTCACACCACGTGGAGAAAAACAGAAACAAAATATCAACCAACAAACAACATCACTATCATGAGAGATATATATATACATACACAGACAAAATCACTAACACAGTGTGTACGAGAGAAACTGACCTCTAATGAAGAGGAACAACTGGTTAACACGAAACAATAATCTGACCTTAAAAAAATAAAACAACAAAGAAATCACACGTTAAAATTGCTTCCTTCAGGCCGGTTAGTTTTCCCAACGCTCTAAGGAAGAACGGAGGTTGCGGAAGAGAGTAGCAAATGAGTTACGACAGAAGAAAAGGAGTAATTGATTATATTCTCGGATACCCTAGAAGTCTAATTCTGACGCGTTTATTAAAAACAAAAACAAAACGAAAAACGACTGAAATGGAAGATGAACAAAAACGAAAATGCTAACATTCACGGAAAATAGTTTAGCAGACAGACAAGGTTTTATTACGATGTAAAAGATGAGTAAAAGAGAAAAAGAAAAGAAAAAAGACAAAACGAAAAAAAAAGAGAAAAAAAAAAAGAGAGAAAAAAAGGATGGAAAACGAAGCTAGTTTCTATTTCTGCGTAGCGAGGTAACCCGATACAACCAATTTTGTGAAGAACCGTGCTACGCGGAAATATCAAGTGGGTATCTTTTATAAGAGCAATTTCGTTCGACAGCTGAGCACAACTGATCGCTACAAAAGATTAAAGGTCAAGGAAAACAAGCTATAATTAGCCATTTCACTATAAAAAATCTTCTTTATTATTATGATTATTGTTATTGTTATTATTAAAAGTTAAAGGAGGTAAAATATTGGTCATTTTCTACGCCTTGGTCTCTTTTGTCCCTACTATCTGTTGTCGGCACCAACGGGTACTTCCTTCAAGAACAGATGCACTACCGCTGCCAGCAATTAAACTGGCGTTTTAAAACTTCATTACCCACTATTATTAATAAGCTACTAATTAAAACATTCTTTCTCTTTGAATTTAAATACAAACAAAACTGTGAAGTGCGTCTCTCTATAACAAAATTTTCATAACAAAACGTCAGACGTGCACCATTTCTAGAAAATGAAAGGACTGACCAGCATTTTATTTGTAAGTTCTGAATTGTGAAGTCACAAGAAAAAAGTATGACGACATCACAGTACTTCTGGACCAACAGTAGGCTTACACCCGCAAGCAGCAAAAAAAAATTTAAAAAAATCCACCAAAGCCTTTCCAACCGAATCCAAACCATCCGACAGAGCTAAACCCCAAGCAAAGTCGTATTCACGCCTGTGTAAACTGCCAGTGATATCTCAGGAACTAAGAATAGCCACATTCCAAGAGGAACATTTTATTCGCCCGCCCACCCAACCGCAGTGTGGGCGTATCACAAATGCACTCTTTAAACTGTGCCAACGCGCACGCGCAATCCATACTTTCAAAATTCAAAAGCGTAGTCGACATTTGAAGCACGCGCACGCGAGAGAGGGAGGGAGGGAGGGAGAAAGAGAGAGAGAAGGGGGTAAGAGGGTGCTCTTAAAATGCTTTTTAACCAAGCTCTGTTTTTATTTATCACCACCCGATCTTGCTTTATTAGTGACGGCAGCTATTCTGGCGCGTGCATGCGAGCACGCATGCGCTCTCTCTCTCTGTATCAGCTTTCTCCCTCTCTCTCCCTCCGTCAGCTCCACCCTCCCCCCCCCCTCCCCGCACATCTCTCTCTGGTGTGCCTCTAAACACCTAAAGAGGCGCGCACCTTAAGAAAAAGGCGCGATTACAACCAAATACACGAAGGCAAAAAAAGAGAAAGCTACCTTTTTATAAATAATCAGGAGATAAACCTAAATTTGTTGTTAGCCTTGATATAACCCTTTGTGGCTGACTGTGCTCAAAGCACCAACTAACTAACGTTTTTAAGGTCCGATCCAACAGTGCCAGGTTTCCAAACGCACACTTCGGCGTAACGACAGTCACCATCTTGGCGCTGTTAAAACTGACATGGGTGATACCGATACTCCGCCATTCCAGCCCCAAAGCAGAAAGAAAACAACGGCGAAAACGACTCTATCACAATGCCAGTGGCGTCTAATCCCACAGTCAGAGAATAATAGTTAATACCTTGGCGTTACACTGGAAGCGGCGCCACATTACAACAGGGGTATACTGGAGAACATACCCTGCTGGGTGGTTCCAATGGGGCTATTATTCTTCCGGGATTTGTATGGATTTAATTAGTTATTTACGTCACACGGGCCTGGCCTAAAAATGCAAATTAATTAATACGCTTCCGGCTGGTATTCCCATGATGTAGTGCAAGAGAGGGCGAGGTAAACGGAAATACTTCCAGCGCCAGTGCATGGATTTAATAATAGCGAGCGAGCGACGTAAGAAATGCAGCATTCAGACGTCCTGACGTTGCCAATCCGCGAAGTAAAGTAAACATGGTGCTTAACGTCCACAGAAACCCAATCCGCGAATCAGCGGGAACAATATTTATACCCGTCTGGCTGTAACACGCCTGGTGCTAGATTTGTGTGTGCTTTCTTCGTTCACGTTTCTCTGTGGGAATACACTTACAAGATATGTGGCGTTGCTGCGTATTTTTGACCAACACTCTCTCCTTTCATTTCATCGACACCAAAGAGACGTGGTCGGGTCTCCTGGTAGTCACTCTCATTTCATCTCATCGACCCAAACTTTATTCAGTCAAACAAACACAAAGCACAGCATTTACTGGAGTCAGAAAAGTGGTAGTTAGGAGACCTGCCATGAATCGCACACTGACAAAGGCTTCTGACACCTAGTTGGTAGTTAGCAGACCCGCCATGAATCGCACACTGACCAAAGCTTTTGACACCTAGCTGGTAGTTAGCAGACCCGCCATGAATCCCACACTGACCAAAGCTTCTGACACCTAGCTGGTTGTTATACCTGCCATGAATCGCACACTGACCAAAGCTTCTGACACCTAGCTGGTTGTTATACCCGCCATGAATCGCACACTGACCAAAGCTTCTGACACCTAGCTGGTTGTTATACCTGCCATGAATAGCACACTGACCAAAGCTTCCGACACCTAGTTGGTAGTTATACCTGCCATGAATCGCCGACTGTGCAAAGCTCCTAGTGTCCTGGTTTACTACACACCTTCCCGCTGTTTGCCGGGAAGCCGACGTACAGTGTCCAGCCGGATGTACCCATAATGACGCTTATCGCAGCTTCTGTTTCTGGCTGTAGCTAATGACGACCAAAGAGTGATCACAGCTCAGTACTGCCCTCTTTGAACCACCTCTCAGCAAGGGCAAGAAGAGTATACCTGCAGCAAGAGTACACTGGAAAATATACCCAACAGCGATTGTACATCGGAAAACATGCCTACAACAAAGGTACATCGGAGAACATACCCTACAACAATGGTATATCAGAGAGTATACCGGACAGTATGTCGGAGAGTATACCCTACAAGGGTACATCGGGCAACATACCCTACAAGAAGGGTACGCGGGAAAATACAGCCCACAACAAGGACTTATTGGACAATATACCCGACAAGGACACACGGAAGAATATACCCTCGGTTACAGTCGATACTCACAGCAGGGGTGCCGAACAGGCAACAAAAGTAGCAAGTACGTATGCACATGTACCCCACAACTGTGTGTACTCATACAACAGCCGTCTCATGTTCACTTACGGTGCACAAACCACATCATCTCGTCAAAGTCAAAACATTCAACGATGACATGCTTTTTTGGTTGCTTTTTCAATTTTGTGCCTTTTTTTCTTCTTTTTTTATATATTTTTTTTTACAAGCAATGGAAACGTCAATGAAAATTGAAGATCACCATTTTACTGTCCGCTCATTCTTGAATATCCACAGCTGCACACAAAGCAACCCCCTCCCCATCCTCTCTGCACACTTGTATTCACAAACATCGATTCTCATCTCACACAGATTTTATAGAACAAAAATGATCTTATTTATACATACGTACACACAATTCATCCTTACATACAAAAACATACAAAATGTTTTAAAATGCATTTAAAGGAAGGGGGGAACAAAACTTACAAAGGTCCGACTTAATACCGGAAGCTACCGTATACATCACAATATACAATATCAACACAATTCACAGAACCGCGGACGTTCAAACGCAAAGCAACGAGATCATCAATAAACTCAGCTACACATTTTGGGTGACACTGACATCATCAAAGGCAGTGACGAAATAAAAAGGGAAAAGGAGTCATAATGTTTTACACACTCATCATAGCTATGGCGGAGCCATTTATTTTCGTGTTGTGTCAGATGCCATTTCGCTCATCTTGCAGCGGCTAGAATCGTCAGGAACGTTTTGATCACATCTGGATTTTTTTTCTTCTCCTGAGTACTCCGCTATGAAACTTGACTAGGAACGGCCACCCCAAAAAAACACAAGCAAAAAAGAATAGTGTGTGTGGATGGGTGGGTAGGTGGGGGAGGGGTGGGGACTGGGTGGGGGGGGCGGACTATTATCAGGTACCAGGTCAGTTGTCCGTTCAGTTTCACCACACGTGACCGACCAGACTTCCAAAAATAGAATTCAAATACATTCCGCACGGACGTGACAAGCAAATTGTCCGTAAATTTGCCTTTCAAATCAGCCTTTCACAAAATGTCTGACTGACAGTTAGACTGCCAATCAGCAAAGCGGATTCGTTTCACACATTTTCTTGGTATGCTCCATACAGACATAACGACATAACAGCCAACAGCGAAGGCAGACAATCACAAACAGTGTTCACTTGAAGTCAACATACATATGCAAATATATCAGTATGCCTTGACTCGAGTAAAGAATGCCATTTTATTACTAGAAATAGAACATCGACGGCCGCTATATCAAATAATTACCACGAAGAAAATAACAAGAATTTTTCATCCGAGTTGAGTCCATTTTCTGTGAGATTTTCGTCTTGAATAGCTTCACTGTTTCAGCTCCACATGGTAGCTGTGCTCGGGAAGGCCCACGTGCGCCTAACCCTGTTAGAAAGTCCCCCATGGCTTTGTGGCCACAGATAGTGTCTCAAGATCCTCAACACTTTAGATCTTCGGAGACGCAAGCTAGTGTCTCAAGATCCTCAACACTTTAGATCTTCGGAGACGCAAGCTAGTGTCTCAAGATCCTCAACACTTTAGATCTTCGGAGACGCAAGCTAGTGTCCCAAGATCCTCAACACTTTAGATCTTCGGAGACGCAAGCTGTTTCTTTTCCCGCCAATCTGTCGGCTCGGTCATGTATTACCTCCACTCCAGCCTGGCTTTGACTGGGCACTACCTCCACACGCGGCCTTGGAATAACTGTGTTCCAGAACACACACACACACACACACACACAACACACACACACACACACACACACACAACCACTGCAAACAAACAAACATCCTGTATAACATCTTTGTGATTAGCTTTCACGGCCTCCTCCAGCTAGGACACAGAAGTCTAGGTTACAGGTGCATGAAATGTACGCTTGGTAAATGGAGCAGTTTGCAAAAGGACGACATACAATCAGAACAATAAAACCACACCCGGGAGGGGGGTGTGGGGGGGGGGGGGGGGGGGAGTAGTAGTAACACGTTAAGCATACAAGCGACACCTACGCCTCGTAAGACACAGCAACACGGATACTAATATAAAGCTGTCACCTTTAATTCCCTGACATAAATACGTCTGGTGTAAAACGCGTCCGTTCTTTTGTGAACAAAGTTATTATTTCACCCTTTGAAACCGGAAATCCTATGTTTAACATAGCCTGAGAGCCACACCCGTTTTAAAGTGAGTGTGCGTGCTTGACTTGTCAACGATGATTTACTGAAGAAGAAAAAAAGGAGAAGAAAAAAAAGAAAAAAGAAAAAAAAGAGAAAAAAGAAGAAGCCTGACTGGCTGCACTCTGCCGTCTCTCACTTACGGACCATCCCTTAGGGATATTCATGAGGTGAAAGGTCAGGTCACCAAGCTGACCCGAGATCGAAAGTGAGGCTTCGGGCCGTAGACTACCGGTACAGACGACACAACCTTGACACGCTCTCGCCATTTTTGGCGCAGCCCAGCCTCACTTTCGATCTCGTGACCCGCGGTGACCTAGCTCACATGGGGAATTGGGAAAGGGGAGTTGGGCCGGATGGTGGGGGTGGAGGGGAACGGGGGGGTGATCACAAAAACGCAACAGACTCTTTAAGGACCAAGAACGAGTAATATGACGGTTACACTTCATCAAGCGATGACAGGGGACAGGGCGCGAAAGGCCGCACATGGAGAGGCCTACAACTTGCTAGTGCAGCATCCTGCTATGTTCATGATTGTTCTCTCACTGTTCCACAGCGTGCTTTCCTTCGCTACGGTATCGCCCTAATATACCGCGCTGGTTGACTGGGCGTAAAACACCAATTTACTTACTTACCTGGCTACGGTCGGCTGCGGCGGCAAGAACAGAGGTCTTGGCAAACCTACCTACCAACCAACCAACCAAAACAAGTTTTGAAACCACTCCAAGTCCATGGAAGATTACTGATCAGGAAAGACCGACTGACAATTCACGTTCTCTCTCGTGGTTATCTCTCCCTTAATGGACAATTTTAATTAACGTGGTTCTAACTTGACTTCGTCGTGAGATGACCCTTGAGGTGGCTAGATCATTGCAACCCAGTTATTAATTAACCCTAACCCTAGCTCGACCCACAAGACATTTTCTTACTGACTTGAAAGAAGAAGAAAGAAAACAAAACAGAAACATCGTTCTTGATATTGACCACACAACAACAACAGCAAGGGGCAATTAAAACCCTTGTTACAATTTCTGTTTAAATGTCGGTCCTTCCCTAGCAATCCTCTCTTTGGGACCTTTCTTTAAAGTCTGCTTTTTTTCCTTGCTTTTTCCCCTTCGCAAAAAAATTGTCACTATCATGATCTCAAGCGACCTATCTCTTTCAAGAGACCATCCTTGTGTTCTCTGACGTATGTCTATGTATTGCATATAATCCACTCTCTTGCGATTACAAAGCAAGAATGCAGCAGTTGTGGCCCCATCAAACCGCCACGTAGGACGCTGTACGCCTCAATAACTAAGTCAAAAAATCTCAACTACATAATGCACTTTTCACACACCTACCTGAAACACGGATACACGGATTCCGTAACTGGTGTCACGATACCCGGAGGAGACAACGGTAAATGCAATACCCGTTAATACTAAGAAAGAACAAAACATATAATTATATATGATGGCAACTATCGCTAGGCACACACACAACACACACACACACACACACACACACACACACACACACACACACACACACTCTTTTCTGGCAAAAACTTTCATGACTTGGCATTCAAGACATTAACCATCTGATCACAATAACCACGAGAGAGAACGTGAACTACATTTTAACCTTTCTTCTGCTTTTTGTTTTTTTGTTTTTTTACATTGTGGAAAGAAAGAACATTGCACGACTGAAAGGTTTTCGTTCTTGTGGGGGGTAGGGGTGGGGAGAGAAAACACATCAAGAGTCTGAATAGAATGATTTGCAATACAGCAAACACAGACAACACAGCTTTTACACATTTCGCTAACTGAGGCTACTTACAATCAAAATATTACTTTACGTCATACAGTTTACGTCATACATAGTATTTATATCACAATGTTCAAGACATCAAACACCGCCAGCGGGAACAGAAACAATAAAAGAGAAATGCAATACTTGGCTCTGAACTATATGTGACATCTTTGAGAAACAGGTGACGTCATGTTAACGTCATTCATAAAACATACCCACTTTTTCAATGTCTCTGTTGGACTGGGATAGCCTCGTGAAAAGCCCGCGTTTAGTAACTCACTCTCGATGAGGCAAGAAGCCTGGCTAATACTCCGAAGTCCTAACCCCAAGAGATCACTACCATCACTTTTTTTCTCTTTTTAAAAAATCTCAGACAAAACGCAGTCATCAACAAGCTGGGTTGGCCTGTACACAGTCAAGACCCCGCATCCCAACAGAGAAGCTCACAGACAGTTATATCACCTGGGAGAAGTGCTTACAACAAGTAACAAAGGGAGAGCAGAAACTACCCCTTTACAGCCGGCGTTTACAGTATCGCCCATTGGGCGATTAAAGGAGCTCCCGAGCGAAAACACTCGCTGGCCTGAAAACGTGCAAATATTTGTATTGACGGGCTTCCTCTGGGTTCTCTACATATTTTGGAATTTGCGTCTCTCGTGGTGCCGCCACGTTGGTTAGTGACTCTTAACCAATGAATGGGGGGGGGGGGGGCTGACGAGGTAACTGGCGCCTGTGCCATACATGCTGGCCATGTTCATGAGGTCACAGACTGCCAGACACAAAATGGCGACCCTCCCGGTCTCGTTTTCGCGACTTTCAAATGCAGCTGTATTATTATTATTATTACCAACAACGAAAAACATGAACGTTAGACCGTAAATCGACTGAACCATCCCTGTGAGTCTTTCTTTTATTTTTTCCCTTTCTTTCCCCCAACTTCCCTTTCTTTTCGTCGCCCCCCCCCCCCCCCCCCCCTCCCACTTACTAACAGGGCCGTGTTGTTTCTTCACTAGACGTTTTCTCCAGCACAGTAGGAGGGACGGGGCGAGGTAAACACCACAATAAAAAGCTGTATGTACAGAGTCGGGGTAATAAATTTGCCAGGCCTGTTTACGTGTGTCCACGAAGACACGAGGTTTTAAAGCTAGAGCTACCACAGTGACAGGACGATTACGACTTCGCTGGAAGGATAAATCAGCCATCACAACAACCAGCAACGCTGGGCTGTACACGGGCAGCACACTGGACTCTCTCACCAGAGCTATTTTCATCTAGCCATAAAAAAACACACAAAACAAAAACAATCAGGGCAAGAGTTCAAGGTAGCCACCACAGTGTACACAAGCAGCACACAACACCTTCCTGGAACTGGGACAGAGTTCAATCTGGCCATCACAAAGGGAACACAGAGTTGTACAAAAGCAGCACACAAGACCTTCCTGGATCTGGGACAGAGTTCAATCTGGCCATCACAAAGGGTACACAGAGTTGTACAAAAGCAGCACACAAGACCTTCTTGGAACTGGGACAGAGTTCAATCTGGCCATCACAAAGAGATGTACACAAGCAGCAAACCAGACTTTCCTGCAAGAGGTCAACGCAGCCTTTACAACGCGCAAGAGCAGTAGCCAAGGTTTTCCCGGAAGAGTTCTAACCACACAGATTTCCAACGAAGAATTCAATCTAGCCACCACAATAAGAGGGACTAAGAGAGTTGTACACAAGCAGCAAGTTAGACTTTCCTGCGAAAGGTCAACGCTGACATCATACTGAGTACGAGCAGTACACACGACATTCCTGGAATAATTCAATCTACACCGTACTTTCACAGAACTGTTCAATCTTTCCACGAACTGTTCAATCTTTCCATTATAATAACAGAGTTGTACAAAAGTACTAAGTCAGAGTTTTCTGCAACAGTCCAATCTACACCATACTTTCACAGAACTGTTTAATCCTTCCATCATAATAACAAAGAGTTGTACAAAAGTAGTAATTCAGGGTTTCTTTCAAGAGTCCAGTGTGCACTATACTTTCACAGAAGCGTTCGCACTTTCCATCAGCTCTGTTATTGTGGTGGCATACAAGAGTCGCCACTGAGGAGTTTAATATATATGCCACCACAATAACCGAGTTCTACAAAAGTAACAAATTAGACTTTCTGCAAAAGGTCAACCTATATTGATGTGTACACTTGACTCTAACAATAGAATTAAATCTTGCCATCACAAAAACAGAAAGCTTGAGGGCAACTAATCCACCACACTGTGTAAGAGAAGTACACAGGACCATCTTGGAAGATGTCAACCAAGCCACCACACTGTGTAGGAGAAGTACACAGGACCATCTTGGAAGATGTCAACCAAGCCATCACACTGTGTAAGAGAAGTACACAGGACCATCTTGGAAGAGGTCAACCAAGCCATCACACCGTGCAAGAGCAATACACAGGACCATCTTGGAAGAGGTCAACCAAGCCATCACACCGTGCAAGAGAAGTACACAAGACTTCTATGGAAGAGGTCAACCTTACAGCCGTCACAATGAAACCTATGTAACCGGTGTTGTAGACCTTGTACACTGCCTTGTTGCGATATCTATCTATATCTATATATATATGGAAGTATATATTTCACTAAGGTCAATGAAATATGTACACGGTGATGTTAGATTGTAAGTTGTGCGATATCAGATGCATATCTGATATAAATCCAAATAAGCTTGTCTGTTACTTGTAGAGCAACTGATCCATAAATCAACATAGCTTGTGTGTGTGTGTGTGTGTGTGTGTATGTGTGTGCGTGTGTGTTGTGTGTGTGTTTGTTGTGTGTGTGTGTGTGTGTGTGTTTGTGTGTGTGTGTGTGTGTGTGTGTGTGCGGTGTGTGTATTGGCTGTGGTGCGTGCGTGCTTGGCCCCGCGTGTGTATTTGACGGGCGTGCGTGCGTCCGCGCGTGTGTATTTGCAACAATAAGGAATAAAAAACACGTTGTATTAACGAACTAGGGATAGTTGGAATTTGATGGCCTCTTCTCTTCTATACAAACGAGCGAGCGATGGAGAGAGAGAGAGAGAGAGAGAGAGAGAGAGAGAGAGAGAGAGAGAGAGAGAGAGAGAGAGAGAGAGAGAGAGAGACGAGAGAAGCATCACTTCTACCTGGCCGACTTACAAAGTCTAGACTATCCTTTTTTATGAGCCATGGCCGAGACCTTAACAGCCACCTATATGACACACTGTGTCAAGAAATTCAATCCAACCTTGAACGTCTGGCAAGCTGTTAACATTTTAAAACACCCTGCGGTGCGAGTATGAACTCTGCACACTGGCTACAAAGCTGCCCTTCATCAAGCCACAAGCTCCACGAAAATCAATCTCGTTTCATATCAATATCAACAGCCAGAGGATCACAACACTAACGAAGTGATATTCCGCTCACTTTCGCCCCGTTAGGAAAACGTTTACAAACATTTGTTTAATCACCATGGAGAAGTGGGAAGGCGGGACGGGGGTGGGGGTGCTTCTATGATTATGTAACACTGACACTGAGTAATAGTCTACACCGCTGACAGAGAGAGGAGAGGGTGGGGGTGGGTGGGGGGGGGGGGGGTTGAGGGAGAGAGAACAAGTTGGGGTGTGGGGGGCACTTAATACTGAATAAGAACAAAAACATAGGTGTGGGACAGGTTTCCATGTCATCACTTTACGTCACATTGTATTTTCATGTCATCACTTTACGTCACATTGTATTTTCATGTCATCACTTTACGTCACGTTGTGTCGACCACATTAGGACAACGATGTCAGCTTAAAACAGGACTACATCAAGTTCACTCATGTTGAAGCAACACAAAACGATTCGCTTAGCAACAAAACCACAAGTGTACTCCACAACATAAAACATCATGCACTGATGACGGCAACAAAGTGATATGAAAAATGTTTCCTCCGATTAACGGAACAGTTCAAAGAAGTTACTAGCCTTTTCCTTCTTTTTTTTTCTTTTTTTTTACCCCTCAAATAGACAGGTCGATATGAACACCGACCTGCTTTGTTTCTGGCACAAGTTTCTGACTTCACCCGTGGCAGTACGATCTTTCCGGCAACACTGTAATTTTTACATCATCCATGCACTCTCATAAAGCCTCCCTCGCCAACGCTCGGTAATCCTCGACTACATTCGGCAATCTTCGTCAACCCCAACTCGGGTCTAGGGGTTTCTGACGATGCGATCCAAGTGACTGCCCATGGCTAGGAACAAACACAAACTTATGACTTGGGAGCGAAAATCCCTATGTCGTTGTCATTGCGATCTTTACCCGACACAACACTGCCAAACACTCCCATTCCAAACCCCTTCCCGCCGCTGCCAGAAAATGGCGTGTCAGCCCCGTGCCCAAGACCGTGGGGGGAGGCGGTGGCAGTGGCGGCGGTGGCGGCGGTGGTGGTGGTGGTGGTGGTGGCGGCACCGCTGAGGGAGCTGCTGGGGGCCGCGGGGGAGCGGCTGCTGTCGTAGTCGAGGTTGTCCACCACGGTGGTGAAGGAATTGCTGGAGCTCTCGTCCGAGAACATCTGGTCAAAGTCGCACTGGGATGTCTTGCCCTTTGCGCCACCCCCTCTGCCTGCCGCGCTGCCGTCAGCGGACTGGGAGGGCGGGTTGGTACTAGCGGGTGACCGTACTCCGCCACCAGCCTCCCTGCTCAATTCTTCGCCGCCTTTGTACGGTGACGCCGCCGACACCGATGCCGATGAAGATCGTTTGGAAGAAGGGAAAGACGGCAGCGGCAGAGCCGCCTTCCCTGCGGGAGCGCCGGCAGCGGCGGAGCCGGGCAGAGAGGAGGTGGGCGAGGACGACGAGGAGGCCGGCGAACTCTTGCTGGAGGACGACGACGAGGCGACGGGTTTGGCGGACAGACCGGTCCTCTGGCTGAACCACTGCGGAGTTCTGCCGTCCTTCACGCCCGCGGCTTTGATCACCGTCTGCGCTTGCGTGGATGAAAAAGGCGACGACGACGACGACGACGACGACGACGACCCCGACCCCGCGGAGAAGGGAAGCGAGGAAAAGGGAGCGGGGGCGGGGGCGGGCGCTGACGTGGGGGCGGCGGAGTAGGCGCTGCCGTAGTCGTGCGGGTTGGAGGCGCTGTGCTTCGAGCCCGCCCACGCCGGCGACTTGCTCCTCTCCTTACCGCAGTCTTTGACAAACGACGAGGACAACAACGACAACGACGAGGACAACGAGGTTTGCGGAGCAGTCGGGTAGGCCGACGCCGGACTACTGCTGCTGCTGTGACCGGGCCACTTGGGGCCGGGCTCACCTTTCCCGGACAACGACGTCGACGAAAGGTGAGGTGACGTCATCGATGACGTTGACGACGTCTTGAGCGTCCCCGTGCCGGACCAGCGGGGCTTGTGGGAGCCGTTCCCGTACCCCAGGTCCGCTTTCCACGCGGGATCGGCCGACCCGTAGCGGTGGTGAAGCTCTCCGCCAGACGTCGCTTTGGGGCGGCCGGCGTTGCCGTGGTTACCGTGGGGGGACGCGGAGGTGGCCGACTGGCCGGAGGTGGAGGAGGTGGAGGAGGACTTGACGACGACGGCGTGGCCGGGGCTGAGGGAGTTGCGCACGGTCTTGATGACGACGGAAGGGTTCAAACCCGGCGGGATCGCTTGGGAGTAAGGCAAGGCAGCGGGGCCGAAGCCGCTGCTGACGCCGCTGCGCTTGGCCTGCCGCGCCCCAGCGCCACCTGGCGACTGCTGGCCCCCTCTGGACGACTGGGACTCATCGGCGTTGAGCGAGGAGCCGTGAGTTCCCCGACTGAAGCCGGCGCTGCTCGGGGACTGGCTCCCTCCGGACGACTGGGCTTCGTCCGGGTTGACCGGGCCGCTGTGGGCTCCCCGACCGAACCCGGCGCTGCCCGGCGAATGCCTCCCTCTAGACGACTGAGGCTCTTCGGCGTTGACCGCGGCGCTGTGAACCCCCCGGCTGAAGCCCGACGGTCTGGCCCCGCCGTGCGAAGACGCTGGGCCCAGCCTGGCCGAGTGGGACCGCTCGGCGGTTCCTGAGGAGCCGGACACCCCTCCGTTGAAGGCGGCTCCGGCAGACGGCCGCGGAGACGACGCCACCGACGGCCCTGCCGCTGCCAGCGGGCCGGACTTGGGCGCCGGGGCCTGTCGGGGCGAGCCTTGACCGCGTCCTTGCGGAGCGTGTCCGGCGGCGGAGAACGTCAGAACGGAAGGCTCGCTTTCGCCGCGCGAGCCCGCTTTCGTGGCTTTGGTCTGAAACGCCGCCGTTTTGAAAGACATCGGTGAGAACTTGGTGCTGGAAAAACTGGCCCACGCACTAAAGGGGATTGTTGTTGTTGTTGTTGCTGCTGCTGCTGCTGCTGCTGCTGTTGTTGGCAATAACGATGACGAGGATGCAGATGACGTCGAGAAGGACGAAAAGGAATTAGTTTCCGACAGGCGCTGACCCTCCGACGACGGGCCCGACCTCGGCGACCCCGCCAATTTGCCTAGCACGTCACGTGAGGACATTTCGGAAAACAGCCCTGAGAAGTACTTCTTGTCGTAGGTCGCGGTGGGCAGCTTGCCGGCGGGCGTTCGAGCGAGCGACGTGGCGGCTGCTCTGTCGGCGCACGAGCCGGACGACGGCTGGTCGCTGAAGGAGCGCGGCAGGCTGAAGCTGCCGGACCAGTTCCGGGAGAAGTGCGAGGACGAGCCGTGCGGGAAGCCGTGCGCGGTGGCGGGGAGAGGCAGGGCCTTGCTGAGGGAGCTGGGGGCGATCAGCGTCTTCTCGCTCTTCATCCAGGCGCCGCTCACCGCGGCCTTGTCGCCCCCCGGCCCCGACAACGGCAACGGCAACGGCAACGGCAACGCCGAGGCGGGCGCGTCTCCTCCCAGAACCCGCCACGCGCCGGACCTGCTGGCCGTCGTCAAGGCGGCCTTCGCTGACGTCAGTCCGCACTTCCCTTTGACGTCACCGCCGCCGCCGTCGTCAGCACGCGACACGTCATCGCCGCGGTGCGTCAGCGACATCTCCCCGAGGTGGCGTATCAGAGACGACTCGCTGTCCAGCTGCAGGTCTAGCAACAGCGCCGCCGACCCCGACGACGCCGACGACGACGACGACGACGACAAGGCTTTGGACGACGGGCGGCGGCAGAGCTGCTCGAGGCTGTTTTCCACCTTGCGGAGGGCGCTGACGGGAACGACGGCCACCTTGTCCGACTCCAGCAGCGCGGAGTGGCTCGCGCGGCGCAGCAGGCTCCTCTCCAGCATGCGCTGCAGCTGCAGGCCGCTGACGTAGAGCTGCGCGCGCACGCAGAGCGGCAGGGAGGAGACGTGCTTGTGGGGGATGCGCAGGTGCTTGAGGAGGTCGTCCTGGAGAACCACGGCCTGGCCGTTGCTGCAACCCACAGACACAGCGCTGACGGTTAGTCACCACAACGACGCCACCAGGACGAGGAGGAGGTGGAGGAGGAGGAGGTAAACAGTGTTAGAGGCAGAGAACTGAACTTCCTTTTTAAGGATCAATAAAGTATTATTGTATTGTATTGCAGGTGGAAGCGGAAAAGGCAGTGTTAGAAGCAGAGAACTGAACTTCCTTTTAAAGATCAATAAAGTATTATTGTATCGTACTGCACGTGGAGGAGGAGGCGGAGTTGGAGGAAGAGGTGGAAGGACGAGAAGGAGGAGGAGCTATTCGTTAGCAACCCTGCTCACCACCGATGTTAGTTAACTCTTGGATGTTCACGTCCCGTCAGCCTTGCAGGATCTCCTCCGGAGGACAACGACACAGGGTCAGCTTACTCCGGACAAACAGGAGGACAACGACACAGGGTCAGCTTACTCCGGACAAATAGGAGGACAACGACACAGGGTCAGCTTACTCCGGACAAATAGGAGGACAACGACACAGGGTCAGCTTACTCCGGACAAACAGGAGGACAACGACACAGGGTCAGCTTACTCCGGACAAATAGGAGGACAACGACACAGGGTCAGCTTACTCCGGACAAACAGGAGGACAACGACACAGGGTCAGCTTACTCCGGACAAATAGGAGGACAACGACACAGGGTCAGCTTACTCCGGACAAATAGGAGGACAAAGTGGGGCAGAGGAAGAGGGGAGAGGAAGAGTAGGAATAGGAAGAGCCGAAAGTGGACGTGGGGGAAGAAGAAGAGCAGGAAGATGAAGTGGGGAAGAGGAAGAGGGGAGAGGAAGTGGGGCAGAGGAAGAGCAGGAAGAGGAAGTGGGGCAGAGGAAGAGGGGAGAGGAAGTGGGGCAGAGGAAGAGCAGGAAGAGGAAGTGGGGCAGAGGAAGAGTGGAGAGGAAGAGTAGGAATAAAAAGAACCGAAAGGGATGTGGGGGAAGAAGAAGAGCAGGAAGATGAAGTGGGGAAGAGAATGTAAAAGTGGATCAGAGGAAGAGCAGGAAGAGAAGGTGGGACATAGGAAGAGTAGGACGAGATGTGAGGGAAGAGGAAGTGCAGGAAGGGAAAGTGGGACAGAGGAAGAGGGGAAAGGAAGGGTAGGAATAGGATGAGCAGGAAAAGGATGTGGAAAAGGAAGAGCAGGAAGAGGAAGTAGGGCAGAGGAAGAGCAGGAAGAGGAAGAAGGGAAGAGGAAGACCAGGAAGAGGACGTGGGGTAGAGGAAGACCAGGAAGAGGACGTGGGGTAGAGGAAGACTAGGAAGAGGACGTGGGGTGGAGGAAGAACAGGAAGAGGACGTGGGGTGGAGGAAGAACAGGAAGAGGACGTGGGGTGGAGGAAGACCAGGAAGAGGACGTGGGGTAGAGGAAGACCAGAAAGAGGACGTGGGGTGGAGGAAGAACAGGAAGAGGACGTGGGGTGGAGGAAGACCAGGAAGAGGACGTGGGGTGGAGGAAGACCAGGAAGATGAAGTGGAGTGGAGGAAGGAGACGCGGGGCAGGCGCACACGTAGGAAGAGCGAGAGCGGGACGAAAAAGGCGACATGAAGCCGACGATGAGGACCAGGAACGATGACGACGAAACAGACGACGGAGGACGGGGCATTACAGACGCAAGCAACACCTACCTGTCTGGACTTTCCGACGGCAGCTCGTACGTAGGAACAGCAGCGGTGATGCTGTCGTCAAACATCTCATCGACACTGACATCGTCATCGTCCGTTGGAACATCGGCGAAGATGTCGAATCCATTGTCGGGGTTGCCGGTTGCACCTGCAAAAACATAGATATTTGGTTGACTTAAAATTGCCCTCTGTGTGTGTGTGTGTGTGTGTGTGTGTGTGTGTGTGTGTGTGTGTGTGTGTGTGTGTGTGTGTGTGTGTGAGAGAGAGAGAGAGAGAGAGAGAGAGAGAGAGAGAGAGAAAGAGAGAGAGAGAGAGAGAGAGAGAGAGAGAGAGAGAGAGAGAGAGAGAGTGTTAATGTCAGAACACGGCTGTTTGATCTGCACTCCTTTGGTACCAAGGCTGGTGGCAGAGCTGTACATATCTACACCATTGTACCGGCAAACTTCAGTACGACCGTACTGCAGTAGGTACGGCTGCACCACACCGCTACACTCGGCTGTTTCCGTAAGTAGTGGCGGAAAGTGTCGAGGGGAACAAAGGAATAGTCTGTGTCGTATGATGAAATCATGGTGCACTGGCATGTTGCTTGAAATGCCATGGGAAGAACCTGACCTTTGGCTCTACTTTGGCAACAAGAAGAGGTGTCTGTCTCTGAGTGTGCGTATGTGTGTGTTGGGGGGAGGGGGGTGCGTGCGTATGTGTGTGCGTGTGCACGTGTGTGTGTTGAGAGAGAGAGAGAGAGAGAGAGAGAGAGAGAGAGAGAGAGAGAGAGAGAGAGAGAGAGAGAGAGAGAGTGTGTGTAAGTGTGTATGTGTGTGTGTGTGTGTGTGTGTGTGTGTGTGTGTGTGTGTGGTTTGTGTGTGGTGTTGTGTGTGTGTGTGTGTGTGTGTGTGTGTGTGTGTGTGTGTGTGTGTGTGAGAGAGAGAGAGAGAGAGAGAGAGAGAGAGAGAGAGAGAGAGAGAGAGAGAGAGAGAGAGAGAGAGAAGAGAGAGGTGTGTGTGTGTTTGTGTGTGTGAGGAAGCAGAGAGGAGAGAGGAGAGAGAGAGAGAGAGAGTGTGTGTGTGTGTGTGTCTGTGTGCCTGTGTGTGTCTGTGTCTGTGTGTCTGTGTGTCTGTGTGTGATAAGAGTAGCTCGACCTTATTCCATACACACAGTGCTGTAGGTGAGCCGGTGAACTACCGGAACTGTGATGAAATACTCTACCGCTGAAACGCCCCCCCCCCCCCCCCCCCCCCCCCCCCCAGCCCAATCCTTCGTCTCGTTTGGCATTACCCCGTCACCCATCACGCTTCAATCTCAGCGCCGGAAACCTTGCACCAGATCCGGTCCTGCCTGTTTCACGATCCGGACAGTTGACCTCCCGACCTGCTCACTGCCCTACACACCACACTGTGCAGGTAGCCACTGCAGCACAGGCCTCGTCTACTGCCTCGTCTAGTGCGGCAGCCCTGTCAGCTGCACGGGCGACAGATTTGCGCGGATCAAAGAGACAACATCAATTTCCGGCAGAAGTCCCAGTCTCTCGACTCCGACAGCGTGGCCAGAGTGATTTATACTCACCCTGACCCGCCACTGTAAATCTCTGAGGCAGACCGACTTAATGAAAAAGAATATGTAAAAGGCGGATTTACGGGCTTGTGCCAACTGCTTGTAGAAGCCGTGCTGTGTGTGAAAGGAAAATCAAAAATAAAGACACAAAGACATCCCCATGTCTGTGCTGTGTGTGATAGGGAAAATAAAAACAGATGTTTGTGTTGCGTGTGAACGGGAAAACAAACACAGGGTCGTGCTGTGTGAGAAAGGAAAAACAAAAACACATGTTTGTGCTGTGTGTCAAAGGCAAAACAAAAACACTTGTTTGTGCTGTGACAGGGAAAACAGAAACACATGTGTGTGCTGCGCTTGAAAGGGAAAACAAAAACACATGTTTGTGCGGTGCCAGGGAAAATAAAAACATGTCTGTGCTGTGAAAGGGAAACTAAAAACACATGTTTGTGCTGTGTGTGATTTACGTGTTTGTGCCAACTGTCTGTAGTAGATGTGCTGTGTGTGAAAGGAAAATAAAAGACATCCACATGTTTGTGCTGTGTGTGAGAAGGAAAATAAAAACAGATGTTTGTGTTGTGTGTGAATGGGAAAACAAAAACACATGTTTGTGCTGTGAAACGGAAAACAAAAACACATGTTTGCGCTGTGTGTGTGAAGGAAAACAAAAACATATGTTTGTGCTGAGACAGGGAAAACAAAAACACATTTTTGTGCTTTGTGTGAAAAGGAAAACAAAAACATATGTTTGTGCTGTGACAGGGAAAACAAAAACACACGTTTGTGCTGTGTGTGACAGGGAAAACAAAAACACGTTTGTGCTGTGTGAGAAAGGAAATCAAAAACACATGTATGTTTGTGCTATGTGTGACAAGGAAAACAAAAACACATGTTTGTGCTGAGTGTGAAAAGGAAAACAAAAACACATGTTTGTGCTGTGTGTGAAAGGGAAAACAAAAACACATGTTTGTGCTGTGTGTAAAAGGGAAACAAAAACACATGTTTGTGCTGTGTGTGACAGGGAAAACAAAAACACATGTTTGTGCTGTGTGTGAAAGGCAAAACAAAAACACATGTTTGTGCTGCGTGTGACAGGGAAAACAAAAACACATGTTTGTGCTGCGTGAGAAAGGAAAAACAAAAACACCTGTTTGTGCTGCGTATGAGACGGAAAACAAAAACACATGTATGTGCTGCGTGTGACAGGGAAAACAAAACCACATGCTTGCGGTGGGTGTGAAAGGGAAAACAAAAACACATATGTCTGCAGTGTGTGACAGGGAAAACAAAAACACATGTTTGGGTTGTGTGTGAAATGTAAAAAACATGTTTGTGTTGCGTGTGAACAGGAAAACAAAAACACATGTTTGTGCTGTGTGTGATATGGAAAACAAAAACACATGCTTGCGGTGGGTGTGAAAGGGAAAACAAAAACACATGTTTCTGCTGTGTGTGACAGGGAAAACAAAAACACGCGGGCGTGCGCGCACCCACACACACGCACAGATACCCCCCCCCCCCCCACCAACACACACACACACAACACACACTACACACATGCAGCACACACACGCTCACACGCACACACACTGACAGACAGACAGACAGACAGACACACACACACACACACACACACACACACACACACACACACATGCACACACACTCTCAAACACAAACACATTTACACACACACACACATTCACACACACACACACACACACACACAGGTGGGTGGTGTGTAACTGTCACTGACCATGCAAGGTGTAGGAGCCGGGTAGGTGC
>JABMCL010003397.1:1320000-1327500 GCA_018857735.1 Alviniconcha marisindica | reverse complement strand
GGGGGGGGGGGGGGGGGGGGGGGGGCGAACACAATAAAATGGTTCACTGTGCAGGCTAGCATTTTACAGGTTGCGACTTCAAGCATTTACATCTCTCTCTCTCTCTCTCTCTCTCTCTCTCTCTCTCTCTCTCTCTCTCTCTCTCTCTCACACTCCCTGACAGCTGGTAAAGCATCATGCACAGTTATGTTCAGACCAGCTCCAGGCTTACGAGGTAAAAGATCACACATACAAGCATCAGAGAGAGAGAGAGAGAGAGAGAGACGTCAGCAATGTAATTCGGCGCACACGTTGCTCCGGTAATGCTAATAGAGGTCACGCAAGTCCAGCCACAGACCTACATAATGTATTACATTATATCACGAGAACGATGAAGCACTGTGATGTCTGCGCCAGAGAGAGAGAGAGTGAGAGTTGTGTGTGTGTGTGTGTGTGTGTGTGTGTGTGTGTGTGCGCGCGCGCGCGCGTGTGTGGGGGGGTGGTGGTGGTGGTGGGGGGGGGGGGGGGGGGGGGGGGGTCACCACATCTACTCATTTATGGCCAAACCGCGTGGGAATTGTGATGAGGACAGTGAGAAAGCTGTAATCGGTGTGACCAGAGGAGAGGCCTTTCACTCTCAGCTTGCTTGGTCCCGCATTCTGCCGTCAGACGAATCCACTCAGTTCTACCGGCCTCTGCTCTAAGCTCACTGGCTGGATTCGAGACAGACGTCATCAGTCTGACCACAGGCTGGACTTGAGACAGATGTCAGTTTGACCACAGACTTTTCGCTCTGAGGTCACTAGCTGGACCTGCATTCTACAGTGAGACAGATATCATCAGTTTGACCACAGAGACTCTACAGTGAGGCAAATGTCATCAGTTTGACCACAGAGACTCTACAGTGAGGCAAATGTCATCAGTTTCACCACAGAGACTCTACAGTGAGGCAAATGTCATCAGTTTCACCACAGAGACTCTACAGTGAGGCAAATGTCATCAGTTTCACCACAGAGACTCTACAGTGAGGCAAATGTCATCAGTCTGACCACAGGCTGGGCCTGCACTCTACATTGAGACAGACGTCATCAGTCTGACCACAGGCTGGATCTGCACTCTACAGTGAGACAGACGTCATCAGTCTGACCACAGGCTGGATCTGCACTCTACAGTGAGACAGACGTCATCAGTCTGACCACAGGCTGGATCTGCACTCTACAGTGAGACAGACGTCATCAGTCTGACCACAGGCTGGACCTGCACTCTACAGTGAGACAGACGTCATCAGTCTGACCACAGGCCAAAACAGATCACCCGGATGACACGCGGACACGAGAGAGCTGGACTGATGATCAAATCAGTGATCAAGTCTGCTGTAGACGTAATCCTAGCGCAGACTGCTGTAGACATAATCCCAGTACAGAGACCGCTGTAGACATAATCCTAGCACAGACTACTGTAGACATAATCCTAGCACATAAGTTTAGCACAGAGACTGCTTTAGACATAATCCTAGCACAGAGACTGCTTTAGACATAATCCTAGCACAGAGACTGCTTTAGACGTAATCCTAGCACAGAGACTGCTGTAGACATAATCCTAGCACAGACTGCTGTAGACATAATTCTAGCACAGACTGCTGTAGACATAATCCTAGCAGAGACTGCTTTAGACATAATCCTAGCACAGAGACTGCTTTAGACGTAATCCTAGCACAGACTGCTGTAGACATAATCCTAGAACAGTGATTGCTATAGACATAATCCTAGCACTGAGACTGCTGTAGACATAATCCTAGAACAGAGACTTCTGTAGACATAATCCTAGCATAGACTGCTGTAGACATAATCCTAGCACAGAGACTGCTGTAGACATAATCCTAGCATAGAGGCGTCAAAATTTTGCACCGCTCGTACGGCCACACCGAACACACGGAACACAACGGCGAACGCGAAAACTGTTTAGAAGTAGGGTTGGGGGAAGGAGAGAAGGGAGGGGGTTGTCGCGATAAGCGTTTGACGACTGTCACGTCAAGGTACGTGTCCCGATTACGCCGGCCTGAATTATTATTTGACCCAACGATCGGGTCGTGCTGCTGGTACTGACTGACCGTATTGCAGCGTGTGTGTGTGTGTGTGTGTGTGTGTGTGTGGGTGTGTGTGTGTGTGTGTGTGTGTCTCACTCTGTGTGTGTGTGTGTGTGTGTGTGTGTGTGTGCTCGCGCGCGTGCGTGCGTGCTTGTGTGTCTGTGAGAAAGACACACACAAGCACGCGCGCACGCGCGCACACACACACACACACACACACACAGAGTGAGACACATACACACACACACACACACACACACACACACACACACACACACACACAGTGAGACACATACAGTCACACACACACAAACACAGAACAACCAGAGGTCGAGAACCCCCCACTGTCACTGTCATGGGCACTGAAGGTCAATGTCCGTTGAGACAAGTGTCGATTTTGAACAGATGGACTGAACTGTCACAAGCGCCCCCCCCCCCCCCTTCCACCCCTCCCCCCCCCCCCCCCCCCCCCCCCTCCTTCCATATCCAACCCCACGTCAAAGGACTCGAAGCCCATTGATTTTCTCTCCGCTCGGAAACGTCTGTCCCGGGGCCTGTTGGGACTGAGCCACAGTTGGTCTGCGGGAAGACGCCCAAACCCGCCACATCCAACCACGCCAACTGGTCGCCGTTTGGGGATGCGACTCAATTCTGTGTCGTCGGGGGGCAAAGACGTGACTCAATTCTGAGTGAGCCGGTTTGGCCTAGCGCTAAGGTGTTAGGCTGGTAAGCAGAGGGACCTCGGTTCGAATCTGCTTCGGCTCTCCTTTGACTTCAAAAGTTGTGGTCTGTGGACACTGTCTTGTGACTTTGTCCCTCGCGATTATGAAAGATTAAAATGGCTCTCATCGCTGCCCGCCTTAGTGCAGGAGTCATTCTGGTGGTGACAGTGTAGCGATAGAAATATAATCTCCGCTCCCCCCACCTCTATACCCCCCCCCCCCCCTCTCCCTGTCCCTAATAAGCCTCATGGTTTCTGTGCACCATGTTTACTTACTCAATTCTGCGTCGTCGGGAACAAAGATGTGACTTAATTCTACGTCATCGGGGGTAAAGCTGTCACTATTCGGTGACATCGCGGGCAAAGATATGATTTAGTTCTGTGACATCGGGGGCAAAGATATGATTTAGTTCTGTGACATCGGGGGCAAAGATATGATTTAGTTCTGTGACATCGGGGGCAAAGATATGATTTAGTTCTGTGACATCGGGGGCAAAGACGTGACTCAGTTTGTAATCGTCCCAACACTCTGCTCTCAACCATATATATCCTTACTTGCAACACACGCCATCAGATACGTGCACTCCAACTTGTTGGCCTTCGTTTGACAACAGGTGTGTGTGTGTGTGTGTGTGTGTGTGTGTGTGTGTGTGTCTGTGGTGTGTGTGGCGTGTTGCGTCTGGTCGTATGTGCGTGCGTGCGTGACTCCTGTGATTGTTGAGTGCAGTGGCCGCATAGCGCTACCACTGCACGCTAATTCAGATCGCAACACCTGCACCACACACACAGCACAACACACACACACACACACACACACACACACACACACACACCACCCACGCACCACAGCACAAACACACCACGCACGCACGCACACACACACACACACACACACACACACACACACACACACTACACACACACACACACACACACACACACACACACACACACACACACACACACACACACACACACCACACACACACACACACGCAACACACACACAACGTAAAAAACACAAAAACAAGAGAGAAAGAGAGAGAGAGAGAGAGTGTCACACTGCGGCACAGCACGACACACGACACCGCTCACGGAGCAGCCAACGCGAAAACGCAGCCACGCAAGAGAGAGCGACTGACTGGTTAATGAAGAACATCCTTGCACACGTGCAGAGCACACGACAAAGAGAGCACCGACTGGTCATGAAGAGAACGTCCTTGACAACACGTCAGCTACACACGCAAGAGAGCGACTGACTGGTTAATGAAGAAACGTCCTTGACAACACGTCAGCTACACACAAAGAGAGCGACTGACTGGTCAATGAAGAAACGTCCTTGACAACACGTCAGCTACACACAAAGAGAGCGACTGACTGGTTAATGAAGAAACGTCCTTGACAACACCTCAGCTACACACAAAGAGAGAGACTGAGTGGTCAATGAAGAAACGTCCTTGACAACACCTCAGCTACACACAAAGAGAGCGACTGACTGGTAAATGAAGAAACGTCCTTGACAACACCTCAGCTACACACAAAGAGAGAGACTGAGTGGTAATGAAGAAACGTCCTTGACAACACTCAGCTACACACAAAGAGAGAGACTGAGTGGTAATGAAGAAACGTCCTTGACAACACCTCAGCTACACACAAAGAGAGGACTGATGGTAATGAAGAAACGTCCTTGACAACACTCAGCTACACACAAGAGAGAGACTGAGTGGTTAATGAAGAAACGTCCTTGACAACACTCAGCTACACACAGAGAGAGACTATGGTTAATGAAGAAACGTCCTTGACAACACCTCAGCTACACACAAAGAGAGAGACTGAGTGGTTAATGAAGAAACGTCCTTGACAACACGTCAGCTACACACAGAGAGAGACTGAGTGGTTAATGAAGAAACGTCCTTGACAACACGTCAGCTACACACACACAGAGCGACTGACTGGTTAATGAAGAAACGTTCTTGACAACACGTCAGCTACACACAAAGAGAGCGACTGACTGGTTAATGAAGAAACGTCCTTGACAACACGTCAGCTACACACAAAGAGAGCGACTGACTGGTTAATGAAGAAACGTCCTTGACAACACGTCAGCTACACACAAAGAGAGCGACTGACTGGTTAATGAAGAAACGTCCTTGACAACACGTCAGCTACACACAAAGAGAGCGACTGACTGGTTAATGAAGAAACGTCCTTGACAACACGTCAGCTACACACAAAGAGAGCGACTGACTGGTTAATGAAGAAACGTCCTTGACAACACGTCAGCTACACACAAAGAGAGGACTGATGGTTAATGAAGAAACGTCCTTGACAACACGTCAGCTACACACAAAGAGAGCGACTGACTGGTTAATGAAGAAACGTCCTTGACAACACGTCAGCTACACACAAAGAGAGCGACTGACTGGCTTGACTGGTTAATGAAGAAACGCCACTGGCTCATGTCACACGGAAAGCGACAGCTGTCATACCCAGTGATGCTGTACAGTAACGGTCGATAGATTTTTTACGCCCAGTCAACCATGGCGGTTACCTCAGGGCGAAGCTGTGACGGTGCAGGGCCTAACCAGTCACTATACAGGTTACCGTAGGGCCTAACCAGTCACTATACAGGTTACCGTAGGGCCTAACCAGTCACTATACAGGTTACTGTACGGCCTAACCAGTCACTATACAGGTTACTGCAGGGCCTAACCAGTCACTATACAGGTTACTGTAGGGCCTAACCAGTCACTATACAGGTTACTGTAGGGCCTAACCAGTCACTATACAGGTTACTGTAGGGCCTAACCAGTCACTATACAGTTACTGCAGGGCCTAACCAGTCACTATACAGGTTACTGCAGGGCCTAACCAGTCACTATACAGGTTACTGCAGGGTCTAACCAGTCACTATACAGGTTACTGCAGGGCCTAACCAGTCACTATACAGGTTACTGTCGGGCCCAACTATCACTATACAGACAAAATGGCACCGTTGTCTCTGCCTTCGTTCGTTTCAAAGTCCAATCAGTCCGTTACACACGTTTATCTCGTCCTGAGGTGACCCTGTGTGGTTGACAGCACGTTAAAATTCAGTTACCGCTAACTGACCCCTATTGCCGTAACACCCGCAACATCTGTGCCGCATATATATATATATATATAATACACTATCGGTGTCTATCAGCGCAGCATGTACTATCAGTCTCTCCCACGCTCAACCCTCTCAGCTTATGGGAAGTATTTGCCAATGCACAATTGTTTACACTGGGGGACTCCAGCGTGTTCAGCTGGGGAGGGCTACCGCTACAGCAACAGCAACGTCTTCTGCCTCGTACAGAAATGGTGTTTAGCTGGAGAAGGATACAGCAACAGCAACAGCAACGTCTTCTGCCTCGTACAGAAATGGTGTTTAGCTGGAGAAGGATACAGCAACAGCAACGTCTTCTGCCTCGTACAGAAATGGTGTTTAGCTGGAGAAGGATACAGCAACAGCAACAGCAACGTCTTCTGCCTCGTACAGAAATGGTGTTTAGCTGGAGAAGGATACAGAAACAGCAACGTCTTCTACCTCGTACAGAGATGGTGTTTAGCTGGAGAAGGATACAGCAACAGCAACGTCTTCTGTCTCGTACAGAAATAGTGTTTAGCTGGAGAAGGATACAGCAACAGTAATGTCTTCTACCTCGTACAGAAATAGTGTTTAGCTGGAGAAGGATACAGCAACAGCAACAGCAACGTCTTCTGCCTCGTACAGAAATAGTGTTTAGCTGGAGAAGGATACAGCAACAGCAAAGTCTTCTGCCTCGTACAGAAATAGTGTTTAGCTGGAGAAGGATACAGCAACAGCAAAGTCTTCTGCCTCGTATAGAAATAGCGTTCAGCTGGGAAGCACTACAGTAACAACAACAACAACAACAGCAACAACAACAACAGCAACAGCAACAACAACAACAACAGCACAGTCATCTTCCTCGTACAGAAACGACCGTGTGCGGTTGACGGAACGTTCAAATCTAACTGCAAGCTGTCGACCCCTCCGGCCTGTTCCACCTTGCTTCCATTAACAGTCTCCACTTCCTTC
Organism: Alviniconcha marisindica; assembly: GCA_018857735.1. Classification (NCBI taxonomy): domain Eukaryota; kingdom Metazoa; phylum Mollusca; class Gastropoda; family Provannidae; genus Alviniconcha; species Alviniconcha marisindica. The sequence goes on along the minus strand of JABMCL010003397.1, from coordinate 1,320,630 downwards.
TTCGTCAGAGATACAGTCTCCACTTCCTTCTTCGTCAGAGATACAGTCTCCACTTCCTTCTTCTCCATCAGAGATACAGTCTCCACTTCCTTCTTCTTCAGCAGAGATACTGGCTTCCATCCAGTCTCAGCTCCTCCATCTGAGATAATGACTGGCTCCCGTCCAAACTGTCTCAACTCCTCCACCAGAGATACTGGCTCCCGTCCAAACTGTCTCAACTCCTCCACCAGAGATACTGGCTCCCGTCCCAACAGTCTCAACTCCTCCACCAGAAATACCGGCTCAAATTCCAGTCTCAACTCCTCCACCAGAGATACTGGCTCCCGTCCCAACAGTCTCAACTCCTCCACCAGAGATACTGGCTCCCGTCCAAACTGTCTCAACTCCTCCACCAGAGATACTGGCTCCCGTCCCAACAGTCTCAACTCCTCCACCAGAGATACTGGCTCCCGTCCCAACAGTCTCAACTCCTCCACCAGAGATATTGGCTCCCGTCCAAACTGTCTCAACTCCTCCACCAGAGATACTGGCTCCCGTCCCAACAGTCTCAACTCCTCCACCAGAGATACTGGCTCCCGTCCCAAAAGTCTCCACTTCCTTCTCCTCCATCAGAGATACAGTGGTGGTGGT
>JABMCL010003397.1:1297500-1307500 GCA_018857735.1 Alviniconcha marisindica | reverse complement strand
ACTCGTGGCTTTCCCCTTTCTCTTGCCTTGAACCCGCATTTAACACTACAAAAACCTTAGACACTGCTCAACCCGTCATCTTTTAAAGCCAAAATGAAAACTTCCTCTTCTCAAGTATTTCCGCCCCAACTAAATCAAAACCGTTTTTTTGCTACAGTCATTGGTGGTGTGGTGTGTGTGGTGTGTGTGGTGTGTGTGTGGTGGTTTTGTGTGTGTGTGTGTGTGGTGGCGCGCGCGCGGTGTGTGCGGGGGTGTATTTTTGTGTGTGTGTGCGGCGCGCGCGTTATGTCTGGGGGTGTGTGTGTTGTGTCCCATAATGCCTTATGAAAACTTTTCGGTAGGACTGTCCTTACAGGTATGAAATTGTTTGGTTAATATGTATCATGTGAGCGCTCAGGGGGGGTTGATGACGCATGATAATGTACAATTTTTTTATTACCCAACATTACCGAAACAGTGGGTCAATTTTCAGAAGCCTTTTGGCTTTAAATTCAAAAAGGTGACCCGCTCGGTGAAACAGAGAAATGCAGACCTTCAGCCTATTTCCAGTTCTTTCCTTTATCCGTATGTATTTCCACCCCCCCCCCCCCCCCCCCCCCCCCCCCCCCCCTCCCCTTTTTTGTTTTTAGTCAGTATGCCATTGCATCTCATTTTCCTTCTTTGTTTCCAAGTCAGTCTGCCATTTTATCTCATTTTTCCCTTCTCCCCCCCCCCCCCCCCCCTTTCTTTTTTTTCCCCCCCCCCTCCCCCCCCCCCCAACCCCGCCACCGTCTCCACAAGTTTTTCCAGTTCTGCTCTGCGGTGTTGCTAATTCTCTCATTGATCGGTATTTCTGTTCTCATTACCGTCTGTTGTACCCTTGTATGTCCGCTGGTCTCCGCTGTTATTCTACCGTCTGTTGTACCCTTGTATGTCCGCTGGTCTCCGCTGTTATTCTACCGTCTGTTGTACCCTTGTATGTCCGCTGGTCTCCGCTGTTATTTTACCGTCTGTTGTACCCTTGTATGTCCGCTGGTCTCCGCTGTTACTCTACCGTCTGTTGTACCCTTGTATGTCCGCTGGTCTCCGCTGTTACTCTACCGTCTGATGTACCCTTGTATGTCCGCTGGTCTCCGCTGTTATTCTACCGTCGCGTCTACAGTACTTCAGTTTCCTTTTTTCACCACTTTTTTTTTTTCCTCCTTCGCTGTTTTCCCGTCTCTTCTGTCCTATTTACAGTTCTCTCGTATTGTATGTCAGAGTATGTCTGGCGTATTTCTAGTTCTCTCCGCCTGTATGTCACTGTCGTATTTCGAGTTCTCTGGTTGACTGGGCGTAAAACACCAAGTTATTTACTTACTGTCTAGTTTTCTCCGCCTGCATATACGAGTTCCTTCTGTCGTATTTCTACATCTCTCCGCCTGTATATCCGAGTTCTTTCTGCCGTATTTCTAGATCTCTCCGCCTGTATATCCGAGTTCTTTCTGCCGTATTTCTAGATCTCTCCGCCTGTATATCCGAGTTCTTTCTGCCGTATTTCTAGTTCTCTCCTGAGGTATTTCCAGGCCGGTCTTCCAAGACGTACTTCTAGCGCATTCTCTCAGTATTTTCAAATGTCCTCTGCCGTATTTTAAACCCCTTGACTTTTCTAGCTGTCCTTCGGTTTTTCCAAGTGGCCCCTGCCGTATTTGAGGTCATCATGCCGCATTTCTGGAGCCCACTCTTTCCGTATTTCTAAACTCTCCTCCGCCCTATTTCCAGGTCATACCAGCTATACTTCTTTCTTTCTCTGCTGTATTTCCAGGTCATACCAGCTGTACTTCTTTCTTTCTCTGCTGTATTTCCAGGTCATACCAGCTGTACTTCTAGTTCTTTCTTTCTCTGCTGTATTTCCAGGTCATACCAGCTGTACTTCTAGTTCTTTCTCTCTCTGCTGTATTTCCAGGTCATACCAGCTGTACTTCTAGTTCATTCTTTTTCTCCTGCCCCCAAAATACTTCTAGATTTCCAAGTTCATTCTTTCTCTGCTGTATTTTCAGGTCATACCCGCAGTGCTTCTAGTTCATTCTTTTTCTCCTGCCAGAAAAGTATTTCTAGATTTCACGTTCATTCTTTCTCTGCTGTATTTCCAGGTCATACCCGCAGTGCTTCTAGTTCATTCTTTTTCTCCTGCCAGAAAAGTATTCCTAGATTTCACGTTCATTCTTTCTCTGCTGTATTTCCAGGTCATACCCGCAGTACTGTTAGTTCATTCTTTTTCTACGTGCACGTCAGCAATGCTGTATTCCCAGGACACACCACGGTACTTCTAGTTCATTCCTTCTCTGCTTATTTCCAGGTCGTACCAGCTAGTTCATTCTTTCGGTACTTACAAGTTTCCTCCAACAGGTCGTACCAGCTAGTTCATTCTTTCGGTACTTACAAGTCTCCGATGCTGTATTTCCAGGTCAGTACTTCTAGTTCATTCTTTCTGTACTTGCAAGTTTCCTCTAACAGGTCGTACGAGCAGTACTTATACTTTATTCTTTCTGTACTTACAGTACTTATAGTTCATTCTTTCGGTACTTACAAGTCTCCGATGGTGTATTTCCAGGTCAGTACTTATAGTTCATTCTTTCGGTACTTACAAGTCTCCAATGGTGTATTTCCAGGTCAGTACTTCTAGTTCATTCTTTCGGTACTTACAAGTCTCCAATGGTGTATTTCCAGGTCAGTACCTTTAGTTCATTCTTTCTGTACTTGCCCGCAGGTCTTCTCCGTCACAGTTTTCTAGGTCAGGCGGGGTAGGCCTGCAGAAGCAGGGACCGGTCGCTGACGGACGGCTGACATTTCGGAAACTGGCTCGCGAACCCTGACATTTCCACAGCCACCACCACTCTGTCTGTCGTCTCCCTGACCAGTCCCCCCCCCCCCCCCCCCCCCCCCCCCCCCCCCCCCCCCCCCCCCCCCCCCCCCCCCCCCCCCCCTACCCCTCTCCCTCCCCACCCAACTTCCTGGCTCCGATCTCCAAGGTCCGTTTTTGTGATTGGGTGCTCAGCGCACGGGCACTGCACGACATCGATCTGCAGGGCGCGCCAGTGCACGCTGTAGTCCTACGTTCAGTCCGCGCCCTGCCCGCCGGCTCCCCGGTCCGAATTACCCAAAGTTAATGAAGGAAAACGACTGACACCCAGTGGAGAGGGAAACCGAGCTGCCACCGTGAGGACGGGGCCGTCAACGCTTTAGCCCCAGAAAGAAAGAAAAAAAAAAAGGGGGGGAGATAATTCGTTGCTAACGCCCAGTCGGCCATGTCGGTTAGGTGGTTCACAGCGGCTCCGGAACCTCTGATCAAACACCACCCTGATAAGATGACCACCTTGATGACAGACCACCCGGATAGGATGCCCACCCTGATAAGAGACTACCCTGACAAGAGACCACCCTGATAAGACCACCCTGACAAGAGACACCCTGATAAGATCACCCTGATGAGAGACCACCCTGATAAGCTGACCACCTTGACGACATACCACCCTGATAAGCTGACCACACTGATAAGCTGGCCACCCTGACAAGAGACCACCCTGAGAAGCAGACCACCCTGATGACAGACCACCCTGATAAGACCACCCCGATAAACTGACCACCCTGACAAGAGACCACCCTGACATGCTGACCACCTTGATAAGAGACCACCCTAATAAGCTGACCACCCTGATAAGCTGACCACCCTGATGAGAACCCACCCTGATAATGACCACCCTGCCTGTTTTTGTTTGTTTGTGTGTGTGCGTGCGTGCGAGCGTGCGCGCGTATGAAATGTTGTTATTGTAATCATGATTTTTCTGTAACATATTATTTTTACATCTGCCGGCTAATCTGACCGAAAATATGCCCAGTTGTAGTGACCTAAACGTATCTTGGGGTTAACCCAACAGACCACCCCTTTTGGAAAGCGCTGCAACACGTCCTAATAAGGCTTGACCCCAGAGGTATCTGCATACAGAACAATGACAATAGGGGGAAATCGATGACCAACATTTCAAACCATAATCATTTTCTTCCCCGAGCTATGCACAGAGCTGAAAGCTTCTGACGTTCTGCGCGTGACGGCAAAGACACTTTGGTGACGTCAAACTTAAAGCACGGGAAAGATGAGAAGAAAAAAAAGCGTATGTGACGCCGACAGATTACAGAAAAATATTAAATCAACGGTACTTTCAATTTTTAAATAATTTGTTGTTGTTTTTTAAATGCGGATCATATTTACCCCCCCCCGCTCACTTCTAGTGGCCTAATGCATTAAACAGTATTATTATGACTTACTGTGCATGTGATATACATTTAGATTAGCAGTGTGTATGTGTGTGCGTGTGTCTGTGTGTGTGTGCGTGAGAGAGAGAGAGAGGGGGGGAGAGAGCCAATGGGAGAGAGCAGAGAGAGAAGAGGAGAGGAGGAGAGAGAGAGAGAGAGAGAGAGAGAGAGGAGAGAGAGAGAGAGAGAGGCAGACAGACAGACAGACAGACAGACAGACAGAGAGACAGAGAGAGAGAGAGAAGAGAGAGAGAGAGAGAGAGAAGAGAGAGAGAGAGAGAGAGAGAGAGAGAGAGAGAGACAGACAGAACAGACAGACAGAGAGACGAGGAGAGAAGAGAGAGAAGAAAGAGAGAGGATGACGAGAGACGACAGTACAGAGAGAGTACGGGGGGGGAGATAGAGAGAGAGAGGAGAGAGAGATTGAGGACAGACAGACAGACAGACAGGACAGACAGACAGGACAGACAGACAGACAGACATCAAAGTGTCGTTGAGCGTGTTACAAAAGTACGTTATCATTAACTAATCAGGTGGGAAGCACTCTTCCGAGGCCGCCAAGCGATGTGGCGAGGGCAGGCCGAGGGTTAAACAGCGGGGCGGAATCCAGGTCTGCCAGTCTTAATCCAGTTCACGTGACCCCTCGCCGGAGGGAGGCCAGGCGAAGCCCACTTTCAGTCCGCCGCTCGGACTTCAAAAGACCCTGGCATTACCTACGTCATTTCATCTTCATTACAACGCACCGTCACTTTGCTGTCTTCTGCTCTCATTTCATTTTTTTCTTGCCTTTCCCTTCTTCTTTTTTTTCTTCGCTCTCTCTCTCTTTTTTCTCTCTCCCTTCTTTTTTTGTTGGTTTCTTTTTCTTTTTCCTTCTTTCTTTTCTTCTTCTTTTTTTGTTCTTTGAAAGGCTGGTGGTGTGTTGGGCTGGGGGGGGGCGGGCAGGGAGGGAGGGGGGGGGGTCTGGTCGGGTTCAGCCTTTTTACGCCAGGAACTCGGATTAATTAAGTCGTTGGTACTGGAGCCGGTCGTTCGCGAAAGATGAAAGGTCCGTACGATAGCAGCTGGTATTTCCACATCAAAGACAACGAGATGAGTAGTAACACAACGCTACGCTACCCACGTCATAATAGGTCGTTGGGATCGCTGGCGTACTAGCTGGTAATTCGTCGTTATCAAGGTAAAGAGGCAAAAAACTCCACACACAAAGGTATCAGTATTACAATCAAGCCTGTGCACGCTACACTTCGTCGGCCTTCTCCACAGCCGTACGGCCGCAGTGAGTGTGTGAGTGTGTGTGTGAGTGTGTGTGTGTGTGTGTGTGTGTGTGTGTGTGTGTGTGTGTGTGTGTGTGTGTGTGTGTGTGTGTGTGTGTGTGTGTGTGGTGTGTGTGTGTGTGTGTGTGTGGTGTGTGTGTGTGTGTGTGTGTGTGAGTGTGAGTGTGTGTGTGTGTGTGTGTGTGTGTGTGTGTGTGTGTGTGTGTGTGTGAGTGGTGTGTGAGGTGTGTGTGTGTGTGTGTGTGTGTGTGTGTGTGGTGTGTGTGTGTGTGTGTGTGTGGTGTGTGTGTGTGTGTGTGTGGTGTGTGTGTGTGGTGAGTGTGTGTGTGTGTGTGTGTGTGTGTGTGTGTGTGTGTGTGTGTGTGTGTGTGTGTGTGTGTGTTGTGTGTGTGGTGTGTGTGTGGTGTCGTGTGTGGTGGTGTGTTTTGTGTGTGTGTGTGTGTGAGATGTGTGTGTGTGTGTGTGTGTGTGTGTGTGTGTGTGTGTGGTGTGTGTGTGTGTGTGTGTGTGTGTGTGTGTGTGTGTGTGTGTGTTGTGTGTGTGTGTGTGTGGTGTTGGTGTGGTGGTGTGTGTGTGTGTGATGTGTGTGAGAGAGAGAGAGAGAGTGTGTGTGTGTGTGTGTGTGTGTGTGAGAGAGAAGAGAGAGAGAGAGAGAGAGAAGAGAGGAGGGGTGGTGTGTGTGTGTGTGTGTGTGTGTGTGTGTGTGTGTGACGCGCGCGCGTGCGTGTGTGTGTGTGTCTATGACGTTTGTGCGTGTGACGTGTGCGTGTGTGTGTGCATGCAGGGAGAATGAGGGATAGAGCGAGCTATGTAATGCATTATTAAAACTAATTAGCCTGCGCTTTGAGCCTCTCACATTTATCACTAAGGGATTCAGCGCATCAGAAAGACATTTATTACTATTATTATAATAAACATATTTTCTGGGCCACTGCAGGCTCTAAGAAATGCGTGTGTGTGTGAGGGGGGGGGGGGGGCTGCAAGCCCAGCCCCAGTGATCTCCCCTAAATGAGGTCATATATGTTTAACGAGGTCGTACATGGTGGGGGACCTACTTTTAATGAGGTCATACATGTTGGGGGACCTACTTTTAATGAGGTCGTACACGTTGGGGGACCTACTTTTAATGAGGTCGTACATGCAGGAGGAACTACCTTTAATGAGGTAATACCTGTAGCTTAGGGGATATACCTTTATTGAGGTCGTATATTTTAGAGTACCTACCTTTAAATAATCATAATCATACATAATAATTCTTATAAAGCGCTATTCTCTAACCCAGAGTTAAACTCACTGCGCTGTACAAACAACGCATGACAAAAACCACATTAACATACATTTCAACAAACAGAACCTTAAATATTGTAGTCTATCATTATCACCTTGCAAACAATAACTACACACACACATACACACACACACAAACACCCCCAACCCCCCTTTTCTTGCCCGGATCTCTCATGCTCTCCCCCCCCCTCCCCCGCCCCCACCCCCGGGGGACGTACCTTTAATGAGGTCGTACATGTTGGGGACGTACCTATAACGAAGTCGTACATGTTGGGGGCGCGTACCTTTAATGAGGTACATGCTGGGGGACGTACCTTTAATGAGGTCGTACATGTTGGGGACGTACCTTTAACGAGGTCGTACATGATGGGGGACGTACCTTTAATGAGGTCGTACACGTTGGGGGACGTACCTTTAATGAGGTCGTACATGCTGGGGGACGTACCTTTAATGAGGTCGTACATGTTGGGGGTCCTGGCGATCTTCAGGGGGGTCTTGCCGCCGTAGGTGGCGATGAGGGGGTCTGCCCCCGACGACAGCAGCAACCTGACCACCTCGGCGTGGTCGTTCTCCACGGCGTCGTGCAGAGGCCTGCGGAAGGAAAACAAAACGTCCACATGCAGGTCAGCACCGCCACGACACACTGTGCCGAAGGAGGAGGAGGAAGAGGATGAGGAAGACAATGCGGAGGAAGAGAAGGGGGACGAAGGGGACGACAATAAAGAAGACAATTGAGGAGGAAGAGAAGGGGGAGGAAGAGGAGGAAGAGAATGAGGAAGAGGAGGAATAGGAGGAGGGAGAGGAGGAGAAGGACGAGAAGCAGGAGGAAGAAGAAAATAAGGAAGAGAAGGGGAGGAAGAGACGGAGGAAGAGGAGGGGGAAGAAGAGGGGGAAGAGGAGGAGGAAGAGGATGAGGAAGAGGAGGAGGAAGAGGGTCAGGAAGAAGCTGATGAAGAGGAAGAGGAGGTTAGGGAAAAGAGGAAGAGAAAGAAAGAGAAAGAGAGAGAGGAAGAAGCTGGTGAAGAGGTAGTAGTAGTAATTGGATTTTAATGTCCTGTCAACCACACAGGGTCACCTCAGGACAGTCAAACTCAGGTCATAAGCAAATACACATTTCTAAACTATCTACAAAACCAGTCACTTCGCAAACATGAAATATACATACACAAACATCAGATACAAATTTTCGAAGCGTCAGTCCCTTCAATGTTACCCCTGTTAAAAGAGCACATAAGGCTAGGACATACTGGTATCGTCGACCATTCTGTCTAATTTATCAATACCAGATTAAAGAAAAATATAGAAAAGGAATGGACTGACACAATATAACATTAAACAATGTTATATAAATGCATAATGGCAAATACCAGTGCCATATGGCAGCAAGCAGCACATACCACCTACCAACTATCATCTCCTAGCTGCTCAACAAGAGCCATACAAAAAAAGCCTAACCATTAACGAAAAATATTTGAGAGTTTTCTGGGGAAAAAGTCAGGAGAATGGACCATTAGCAGAAAAATGACAAGACAGAAAGAGCAAGAGGACTAGGCAGAAAAAAACAAGAGAGGAGATGGGAAAGGGGAATCAAATGACAGCCCTGAGATTCCAGACAGGAGGGAGACATCAGACATCCCCGGCCTCCCTTCGGGGGACTGATGAAGAGCAAGCCGAGGGAAAGAGGAACAGAAAGAGAAGAAGAAGAAGAAGAAGAAGAAGAAGAAGAAGAAGAAGAAGAAGAAAGCGAGAGGAAGAAGCGGATGAAGAGGAGGCTGACGGAAAAGAGAAATAGAAAGAAAGAGAAGGAGGGAGAGGAAGAAGCGGATGAAGAGGAGGCTGACGGAAAAGAGCAACAGAAAGAAAGAGAAGGGAGAGGAAGAGGCGGACGATGAGGAAGACGAGTAGGAGGAAGCAGACTTGCAGCAGGCAGAGGAAGTAGACATGAAGCAGGCGGAGGAAGCAGACATGAAGTAGGCAGAGGAAGTAGACATGAAGCAGGCAGAGGAAGTAGACATAAAGCAGGCAGAGGAAGTAGACATGAGACATGAAGCAGGCAGAGGAAGTAGACATGAAGCAGGCAGAGGAAGTAGACATAAAGCAGGCAGAGGAAGTAGACATGAAGCAGGCGGAGGAAGTAGACATGAAGCAGAAAGAGGAAGTAGACATGAAGCAGGCAGAGGAATTAGACATGAAGTAGGCAGAGGAAGTAGACATGAAGCAGGCAGAGGAAGCAGACATGAAGCAGGCAGAGGAAGAAGCAGAGGACGACGAAGAAGACGAGCTGGAGCACGTAGAGAAAGAAGCAGAGGACGACAAGGGAGACGAGGAGGAAAAAGAGATGAAGCAAGAGGAAGAAGAAAAAGAGGACGAGAAGGAAGACGAAGATAAAAGAGCAAAACAAACTGGATGTCTGTTCGCCCCCACCCCCTTTCATGATATCTATCACGAGAGGCCTTTTTTCTTTCTTCTTCTTTTCCCCCCCTTCTCGACGTGTGGCCTTTACCCCGTAACATGCATCCACCCATTACAGTATCACTTCACTCACTCGTTCACACTTCATCCCACAGTTCCCTCCAGTGGTTTCACCTCTACACCTACACCGGTGATTTGATACCAAGAGGGGCTTCACCTGATTCCATCCTGAGAACAGCAGTTGACGTCAGCGCCACGCACTATCAGATGACGGGCCACTCTCACACTGCCTTTCACACAGCTTTCGTGCAGGGCTGTGTACCCCGCGTTGTCACGTGCGTTCACCCGATACTCCCCGCTGCGCAGGCAATACAACGTCACTTCCTGTAACAGAATAGTCCGGTACGGTATGAAATTGCCGCTGGGTATTTTCGCGAACACCTTCGCTGTCCCATTCAAAAGATAATTATTCCTGGGGGCAATTCGGGTTGCCTTTCCGGGAAAAAAACAACAACGAAACAACACTACACCGGACACGATCTGTCGTCAGGGAAAATGACTGAAGGAAGGTGATTCCGATCTCTCTCTCTCTCTCTCTCTCTCTCTCTCTCTCTCTCTCTCTCTCCTCTCACACACACACACACACACACACACACACATATACACACAGAGGCACACACACACACGCATACACGCGCGCACACATACACACACACACACACACACAGGCACGCGCGCGCTTGAATGGGGGTTGG
>JABMCL010003397.1:1275000-1292500 GCA_018857735.1 Alviniconcha marisindica | reverse complement strand
GTTTATCGCTGTTGTTATCTCCCCTGTATTCACGCGTTTCCCGACACACGTTAGACAGGTACCGGATGCGGACCGTTACTGCCCCCGTCACTCAAACCCCCTCTCCCCAGGATCTGAGAACAAGATGTGGGACGAGTATCATAATGTTAATGTAGCGCAGCTAGGTTTTATTACCAAGCCAGGCGACACACACGCACGCACGCACACACAGACACGACACGCACGCACGCACGCACGCACACACACACACACACACACACGCACACACGGTGGGCATACTAGGCCGTTTTCACACACGAGATTACATATAATTATGTCTTTCCTTGTAGCCGATCTAAACAGACCGTTACAAAACTCGGGACAAAAAGGTACAGACCACAAGACAAAACAAAAGGCGTGTGCGTAAAACAACAAACAAGACAGTGAACATTTTATATACAAACATCCCGTGTCCGTCGATCGATCGATCCACCCAGTCACCCACCCGCACGTCCACCCATCCATCCACCCGCCCGGCCACCCGTCCACCCATCCATCCACCCGCACGGCCACCCGTCCATCCATCCATCCACCCGCACGGCCACCCGTCCACCCATCCATCCACCCGCCGGCCACCCGTCCATCCATCCATCCACCCGCACGGCCACCCGTCCACCCATCCATCCACCCGCACGGCCACCCGTCCACCCATCCATCCACCCGCCCGGCCACCCGTCCATCCATCCATCCACCCGCCCGGCCACCCGTCCATCCATCCATCCACCCACCTATCCATCCATCCATCATCCACCCAGTGCTGTGTCACTGACCTCATTGCCCAGCCTAGCGGCCCTGTGCAGTAGCGTCTCTCCCGAGTTTTTGTTGACGGCAATACGCTTCACTTCCGGCGGAACTGGTATGGTGGACTGGCCGCTGACGTCACAAACCTCGTCGCCTTCCGGGTACAGGACCTGAAACAGAGACGTCGTCGATGGTGAGTCTGGGGGTTTTTTCCTTTTTTTTCTTTTTCTTTTTTCTTCCAGATCTGCTCCTCTCTGACGCAACATGTTATCTCCCCTAATTATATCTACACCTACAAAGAGGGTCGGACACAAAGACATCGAGAGAAATTCCATGTGCTTTAAAAACACAAAACCTATTTCACATTTATAACAGTGCACTGAAAAACAGAACACTTTGGCCGTACAAAAAGGAAACATGGCTTTGAATCAGTATAGCCCAGTTCAGACCTTAACCTCTGTGACATCGGATCTCTTCGCTACCCACTCTTTATCTAGAGCTCATCCGTTTAGAGAGAGAGAGAGAGAGAGAGAGAGAGAGAGAGAGAGAGAGAGAGAGAGAGAGAGAGAGAGAGAGACAGACAGACAGACAGACAGACAGACAGACAGACAGACAGACAGACAGATGAGAGAGACAGAGACACACTGAGAGAGAGAGAGAGAGAGGGGGGAGAACACACACACACACACAGACTGACAGACAGAAAGACAGAGACATAGAGAGACAGAGAGAGAGACTGAAGACGAAAGGAATATGGAGAAGATCCAAAACGTCAGGAAAGAATCGATGAGCGCAGACAATACGTCATCTATGTCAGCAACAAGATCAAAAACGTCAGAGAAAACTCGGCGAACGCAAAACAAAACGTCATGTATGTCAATAACAAGATCAAAAACGTCAGAGATGCCTCAATGTACAAAAAACACAGAACATACGTCATCGATGTCAACAGGATCAAAAACGTTAGGGAAGACTCACTGAACACAAAACATGGTACATACGTCATCTATACGAATAAGACCTACAACGGCAGAGAAGCCTCACTGAACACAAAACACACGCAAAATAGTCATGTACGTCAAAAACATGATCCAAAAAGTCAGGCAAGACTCACTGAACACAGAACGCCGTCGTGCATGCCAACAACAACAAAAACCAACTAACAAAACAAGGACCGTACAACAACAACAACAACAACAACCAACTAACAAAACAAGGACCGTACAACAACAACAACAACAACCAACTAACAAAACAAGGACCGTACAACAACAACAACAACAACACAACAACAAAGAAAAGAAAAGAAAAAGAAAAGAAGAAAAAAAGTCCTATTCCCAATGCGCACGCTGCAAAATTTAAGTAGGCTCTCTCTCTCTCTCTCTCTCTCTCTCTCTCTCTCTCTCTCTCTCTCTCTCATTCCTATGCATTGTATAATTATGAACAATAAAGTTTAAACCCCCCTCACCCACCCAGCAAATGTTTCAACAACAACCTGCAGTTAAGTTAGGTCTTTTTTTTGTCTTTTCTTCTTTTTTTGTTGTTCTTTTTCCTCTTTTTTTGTCTTTTGTTTTGTTTTGTTTTTGTCTCTCTCTTCTTCTTTTTTTAATCTACCACTACCCGTTAGCATCTACCTCTCTCTTGCCAGTAAAATTATTTGTCTTCTTTTCCTGAGGGCTGTCTAAATACAGACCAGACAATCGGGAGAGAGACGCGTGGGTCTGGAACAGAAAGAGAATTAGGTCTAGACACTTGCTGCTTCGTCTCGGTTAAAGGAGAACGGAGACGAGGAAGCATCCCCCTTATTGACAGCAATGGACTTCAAAATAGACACACGGCAGATTTCCCTCCATTCCCGATTCTGTTCCTTAAAAATCGATTTCGCATTAGTTTTCACATACACGTCAACCTCGTGCTTGCATTCTAAAGCAAACCCCAGCACTAACTGAGAGATAAGTACACCCTCTTCCTCGACATCGTTTGTTGGTGTGCTAGCTGTTTGTTGTTTGAGAAAGGTGTTTCCACCAATAGTTTGCGCATGTTTTGTAATTGTCTAATTAAAATCAGCGTTATTTTTAACTTTCTGTGTGTTTTTATCTTAAAAATCGGTGTTTGGAAGTTCGAGAATACATGAGCGTGAGTGCTGCCATCTTGTGCCCATCAACAATACTAACCAATCACAAAAATGATCCTGTCATTGTGTGCCCATCAACAACACTAACCAATCACAAAAATGATCCTGTCATTGTGTGCCCATCAACAACACTAACCAATCACAAAAATGATCCTGCCATTGTGTGCCCATCAGTAATAATAACAATACTAACCAAGCACAAAAATGATCCTGTCATCTGTGTGCCCATCAACAATAACCAAGCACAAAAATGATCCTGTCATTGTGTGCCCATCAGTAACAATACCAATCAATCACAAAAATGATCCTGTCATTGTGTGCCCATCAACAATACTAACCAAGCACAAAAATGATCCTGTCATTGTGTGCCCATCAACAACACTAACCAAGCACAAAAATGATCCTGCCATTCTGTGCCCATCAGTAACAATAACAATACTAACCAAGCACAAAAATGATCCTGTCATTTTACGCCCATCAGTAATAATAACAATACTAACCAAGCACAAAAATGATCCTGTCATTGTGTGCCCATCAACAATACTAACCAAGCACAAAAATGATCCTGTCATTGTGTGCCCATCAACAACACTAACCAAGCACAAAAATGATCCTGTCATTCTGTGCCCATCAGTAAAATAACAATACTAACCAAGCACAAAAATGATCCTGTCATTTTGTGCCCATCAGTAACAATAACAATACTAACCAAGCACAAAAATGATCCTGTCATTGTGTGCCCATCAACAATACTAACCAAGCACAAAAATGATCCTGTCATTCTGTGCCCATCAACAACACTAACCAAGCACAAAAATGATCCTGTCATTCTGTGCCCATCAGTAATAATAACAATACTAATCAAGCGCAAAAATGATCCTGTCATTTTGCGCAAAAATGATCCTGTCATTTTGTGCCCATCAGTAATAATAACAATACTAACCAAGCACAAAAATGATCCTGTCATTTTGTGCCCATCAGTAATAATAACAATCAACAAGCACAAAAATGATCCTGTCATTTTGTGCCCATCAGTAATAATAACAACACTAATCAAGCGCAAAAATGATCCTGTCCGGAAAGCAGATTCTAAGCAAGCGCGCACACGCCCATAGGCGAACGCAGACACGAGTACACTCTATTTATATATATATATATAATATATATATATATATATATATATATATATATATATATATATATATATATATATCCACACAATTTACAAACCCGACCGGCAAACAGATAATGAACAGCAGCTTAAAGCCCGTTCTTAATTGGGCAAATGTTTGTACGCGAACCTAGTTGGGAGTATTCGGCGAACCTAGCTGGTTCTTAATTGGGCGAACTTTTGCTTCGCGAACCTAGTTGGAAGTATTCGTCGAACTGCGACGAAGCTATATTCGGGGTTCTAAAAGCTTCGCTCAACATGTTCTGGGAACATTCGCCCTATTCGACGAACATTGCCTCTGATTGTCTGAGAGCAGAGCTCTCCTGTGGATGAGAAATAAATAAAAATAAAATGGATGACGGTGTCGCTAGGTTCTTCACTCGCTTCGGAGGGAATTTGTTTATTTGTTGACTGGTGGGAGGCGCAGCCTTGTCTCGGGGACCCAGAATGAGATAGTAGTTAGTTGAATTACCCTGTGAGGGATGATTAAAGTATATTGACTGTAGCCTGCATTTTGGATCATGCTGTCTGCTGCGCGTCTGCCGCAAGTTCGGGCCGAAGCTTGCATCTCATTACAAGCCAGTTGAGAACGAAGTAAAGTTCGTCGAACTGTCCGAACCATGTTCGGCGAACTAAACGTTCAACTAAGAAACGAATCATAGTTCGTCGAACTGTCCGAAGTATGTTCGGCGAACAAACGGGCTTAAGGCAGAGGAAGCAGTCCGTATCAGTGACGTCATGAACATGGCCGGAACCAAACTCCAAGCACTGGTTTACGACATCCTTCCTTCAACCACTGCCGTATTTAGTTACGGCATTGGGTCCAGAAAATTGTCAGCTAACGAGCAGTTTTTTGCTGGAGCTCAAACTGAAGTAAGTTTGTTACAAACAACTCAAATTATATCACACGTTTGTTTTATAACTGACCATGTTGCTTACGCCAGCTCAAATAAAACCAAATCGTTTCAATCGAGACGGAACTCTTTCTTTCAGCCGGGGTGGATGCGTCTCATATTTATGAGCGTGCTTTGGCGCTAGGTTGCTTCTAGTCATATTAGTACCCGAACCTTTCGGAGGGCGCTGACCGCGTCACTGGACAGCAGCGCGGAGATAAAAAGTGCCCCTTCAGTGGCGTATCGAAATCTGGCAGAGTTTGGAGGAAGGTGCCGGAAAGCGATGCTGGGAGTGTGTGCCGGAACGTGTGACGAAAGTATCGAACAGGCTTACGTCACGTGCCCAACCTTTTTCTGCGCCCTAAGAAGCTCAAATTTAAAGAAGAGGAACTAAAATAATAATTTAAAAAGAAGAAGAAGTAGGCTAGTTCTTCTGTACAAATACTGAGAGGGCTACGAGATGAAGTCTGCAGACGAAAATACGTCTTGCACTTCTACGCTTTCAGACCAACGTGTGTCTTGGCTTCGGCTTCCTATTAAGTGCCGCGATGTTTCAGTTTTAGTTTCTAGATGATGAAAAAAAAAAAAAAAAAGAAGAGAAAAAATAATAATTAAAAAATGAAGAAAAAGGAGAAAAAAAGGGGAAAAAAGAAAAAGAAAAAAAAGAAAAAAGGCATTCGATTCTAATTCTGAGTGAAGCCATACCTCCCTGTCCCCTCCCCTACTCTTCATCCCTCCTTCCCGACCCGCTCACTCTGATTCAGATCAAAGTTCCATCGCACTCGGCAAGTTTGATATTTAATCGATCGCGACGTGCCCAGTTAATGGTTTCCGGGTGAACTCTGCCAGGAAAAGACTCTATCAATTTGTCTACGGCCTGAGTAAGCTCAGCGAAGCAAGCACACACGGGAAAGGGCCAAAACCGGGACTGTGGACCTTTGCTGTCATCGGTGTCTAGAACGCATTCCAAGAACGTCCGCATTATGTTTGTATTCCGGCTGTTGTATGTTGAACGCACGTAAATCACTCCTCTTTCGGCGGTGTTGGGATTGTGACTGACATTCGGAGAGAGAGAGAGAGAGAGAGAGAGAGAGAGAGAGAGAGACAGAGAGAGACAGAGAGAGAGAGAGAGACAGACAGACAGAGAGACAGACAAACAGACAGACAGAGACAGACAGAGACAGATAGAGACAGAGACAGACAGAGACAGATAGAAACAGAGACGCTGAGACAGATACAGAGAGATGAGAGAGACAGAGACACACTGAGAGGCAGACAGCTGAGACAAAGACACAGAGAAGACAGACAAGAGAGAGAGAGAGAGAGAGACACACACACACACACACACACACACACACACACACACACACACACAGACAGACACAAAGACATGAGAGAGAAACACACACACTGACAGACAGACAGCTAAGACAAAGACACAGAGATGACAGACATATGAGAGAGAGAGAGAGAGAGAGAGAGAGAGAGAGAGAGAGAGAGAGAGAGAGAGAGAGAGAGAGAGAGAGAGAAAGTACTCGCAAACCCCTTCGTGTTTTCCAGTAGCTGTTTTACATCCTCAAACAAAAGTTCAAGAGCGCAGGAAAGCTCTCACACCAAAAAAAAAAAAAAAAAAAGAAGAAAAGAAAAAAAGAAAAAAAAGAAGAAGGCGGCAAAAATATTTGGCCGGATATTTTGCCTTCGCCACATGCTCAGCTCTTTGTGCAAATGTGTTTTGCAGCAACAGAATCCGCCTGTGCACATAAAGGTCAAAGCGGGGTGTTTTTGCCAGCACACTTCCAGATTTAGCCTCCCAGCCCAGACATACTGAAGGGCTGGGGAAAAAGGGGAAAAAAAGCTTGTGTACAGTTCGGCTCAATATCCTCCTCTTCTGACCACCTACCGCAACGCGAATCATGCGTAGAACTAGAAACTTTACAGGGGTCGCACTTTCAGAACTTGCGTACAGCAAACAGTGTGTCTTACATAAATAATAAACTATAAAATAAAATAAAAACTATATTTAAAAAAAATAATATATATTTTTAAAAAATCTAAAAAAAAATCTATAAAAAAAGAAGCCGTGTCTAAAAAAAGAGGGGGGAGAGAGAGAGAAGAGAGAGGAGAGAGAGCAAAGGAACAGCAAAAGAGGGTGGACAAAACCAGTACAACAACGACACTTTTTTCTTTCTTTCTTTCTTTAAGAACAATCCTGCACTTATCTAGTCAAAATCTGTGCCTGTCGCGCCCACAGGCCCCATGGATAACAGCACTTTCGGTATCCTGGAGCTCGGGACCCTCCATGGCAGTCAACATGTTTCACCGGTGCCCTGTCGGATCCCGGACCTTCGCTGGCACTAGCTGATTCCTGGCTCGTTTGTTTACCTTCTTCAACGGGCGACCCGTTATCTACCGACTCAGAGCTAGTGGGGGGAACTGGGTTAGAACTATCGTCACGACTACGAAAAAATCAAAAAATAAAAGAAAGAAAACAATCTGTTGTTTTTTACGTTATCTTTCGCGGCATTATGCTGAGCTGTGAAATGTGTTCGGTCCCGCATGCAAATGAACGGTGGAAACGTAATTGCGGCCGGAAACTGACGTAGGCAGTGAACTACCACTGACCTCATTCGACGTCACCCATCCTGGCTTGGCAGCTGTACTGTCCAAGTTGGTACGTTCTAACAACTGATTTCACAGCCCGACATCACAGAGACAGAGACTGAGCGAGCGAGCGAGAGAGAGAGAGAGCGAGCGAGCGAGCGAGCGAGAGAGAGAGAGAGAGAGAGAGAGAGAGAGAGAGAGAGAGAGAGAGAGAGAGAGAGAGACTGATTAAAACGCACTCTGTCATACAGATATGGACTTTTCTGAGTACAGTAAATGCATGAGCTTTGAACAATTGCGTGAGGGATTTATTTTGCGTAAAAAACGCGGGTTTTCTGCGTATTTGCGACCCCTGACTGAAAGGGGGTCGGAGTTTTGTCTACAAAACAACAACAAAGCAAGCCAAATAAACTACTCTCTTTCTCAAAAGACAAGTGTTCTGTAACAGACTGGTTTCAAATTAGGAATGAACGGCAGAAAACCGAGGGCTATTTATGACAACGTAGAAAGGTGGCCAGAAGTTGATTATCTGAGCTACCCACAACAGACAGGCAACAAAAAACTTCATATCGGTGCTTGCGGCCGTGTAATTCAAAGACTTTACCCCACTATTTCCGGCAAATCTGACTCCAAGACAAATAACCAGAGACACAACAGACGACATTCACTTAGGACAGTGACCCGTGAAAGAAGCAGGTGCCTGTCCTGTGCGACATGACCGAGACCACGCCGGCATACAGCGGACATCACGTGCCAAAACCGACCATACAGTGTTACGTGGAAGACAAGGCAGCAGGCGGAGCATTGAAAAGCAGAAAACGAAAGGCCATTCCTTCATTCATTTATTCCTTCATTCGTTCGTTCTTTCATTCATTGATTCATTCGTTCATTTATTCATTCAGTCATTCGCTCGTTCATTTATTCATTCATTCATTCGTTCGTTCGATCCTTCATTCATTCGTTCATTCATTCAGTCAGTCGTTCGTTCGTTGATTCATTTATTCGTTCGATCGTTTATTCATTCATTTATTCGTTCGTTCGTTCATTCATTCGTTCGTTCATTCATTCGTTCGTTCATTTATTTATTCGTTCGTTCATTTATTCATTCATTCATTTGTTCGTTCGTTTGTTCATTCGTTCGTTCGTTCGTTCGTTCGTTCGTTCGTTCACCTAGAGCTGACGACCCCACGGTTCGTGTTGTGAGGGCACTGCCGTTGACGGTTCATTGTTTTCGATGGATTAATAAACGGTTGGCGAGCTGCAAACAAACGGCCGATACAAGATCCAGGAAATTTACAGTGCCCCCTTCTTACAGTGCCCCCTTCTTCCCCTCATTCCCCTTGTGCTCGTCAAAGGTCACCGCTTAATATTGCGCAACGTAGAAACCCGTTTTTCCAACGGCCAATCAATGGTCCACACTGTCGCCCACGGTTGTCGTTCTTCCTTTCTTTCTTTCCTCACGGTCATGTACATAATATTACAGTTACATACCCGTTATCGAAGAACTGACTCTACCCAGAGACATTTGAAAGTTACACAACACAAGCGAGGTTATTCGATGTTGTGACCTTGATGGGGGGGGGGGGGGGGGGAAGGGGGGGGGGGGTGCTGATGAGGCGGTATCCAGGTTGTGTCGACTCGCAGGTGACATATTATTGTGGGCGGTTCTGATCTCTGCTGTGGAGTTCTTCTTGACAATGACACGTTCGTTTTTGCGCCATAATATGTGTAATACGTCGATTGTACCCGCATGTTTTGTCCCCCCCCCCCCCCCCCCCAACCCCACCCAATATCCCACACGCCCATCCCTCCTTTGCCTCTTTGTTGTTTCATTTCATGACTGGCGACGAATGCGTTAAGGAATATACTTAGCACCGTGACACATTTTTTGTGTATTAGTCAGCGATAATAAAATAGCATTGTACTGTGTTGTACTTTAGTGTAGTGTAGTCTACTGTGTTGTAGTGTAGTGCGTTGTGTCGTAGTATAGTGTAGGGTATTGTGATGTAGTGTAGTGTATTGGGTCGTGTTGCAGTGTAGTGTTGTGTAGCGTGTTGTGTTATAGTATAGTGTAGTGTATTGTGTTGTGTTGTAGTGTACTGTGTTGTGTTGTAGTGTGTTGTATTGTGTTGTAGTGTATTTTGCTGTATTGTAGTGTACACTTTTGTTGTAGTGTAGTGTATTGTGTTGTGCTGTATTGTAGTGTAGTGTGTTGTGGTGTATTGTATTGTGGTGTAGTGTATTGTGTTGTGTTGTAGTGTATTGTGTTGTGTTGTGATGTAGTGTATTGTGTTGTGTGTTGTAGTGTATTGTTGTGTGTTGTAGTGTATTGTGGTGTGGTGTAGTATATTGTGTTGTGGTGTTGTGTATTGTGTTGTGGTGTAGTATATCGTGTTGTGTTGTATTGTGTTGTATTGTGGTGTAGTGTATGGTGTTGTAGTGTAGAGTAGTGTAGTGTAGTGTAGTGTGTTGTACTGTAGGTGAGACGTCTGTGGCGGGTACCTACTCTCCGCCTTTGTTGATTCATCAACAAAATATGCCCACTGCCGTTTCATGGTCGTTATGTGTGTCACAGTCTGTACAGACCGACACATTCAAGCAAGGAACGATCGTCTATATTCTATGTTTGGGGCATTTAGTTTTTGTTTTTGTTTGTTTGTTTCTTCTTCTTTTTTAAGTGTGTGTGTGTGTGTGTGTGTGTGTGTGTGTGTGTGTGTGTGTGTGTGTGTGTGTGTACGCGCGCGCGCGCACGGGTGCCTGTGAGAAAGTGGGATTACGTCATCTCATCCCAGAAGGTAATAGACATGGAGGGAAGAAGAAATAAAAAAATAAAAAATGGAAACGCGCGCGAAAAAATAGAGTGTGCGGGAGAAGGGGAAAAAATGGGGGGGGGGGGGCAGAAACGGTTCAACCACACGAAACCAAACCGATACTGATATAACTTACAACGAACATCAGAGGCCCAATTTCTCTCACCTCGTGCATTATACATGTAAACACCCTATAAGCTTCGCCTGCTAATTCGGACGCCTCCACTCTCGTTAATTTTAACCAGCAACGTAAGCATCTTCAAGCAGAATTTACGAATAAGATCGAGAGGGGGGGAGGGGCGAGGAGAGGAGGACTTTGCCGAGCGAGTTGCACGTGCTCCCCACGACGCTGATGACGCAGGCCGCTGCAGACAACGGCCATCAATCACGTGGACGATACGTATCCGGAAGGCTGACGGTGACACAACTCGCACAAAGAAACCGTCGGAATAATAACTGACCCCGGACGCGGAGACGCTGCTGCAAAGCGAACAGCTACTCAAAATACACCAGTAAACAGTAAATAAATCAAATAATACCGGCAGCAGCTTGAGTTATGGCGGAAGCTGTGTTTTGAATCCTTGATAGCTCAGCCGGCTGACAGTTTCACCGCCTCCTTCTTCTATCTATATATATATATATATATATATATATATATTTTTTTTTTTTTTTTTTTTTTTTTTTTTTTTTTTTTTTTTTTTTTTTTTTTTTATTTTGGGTGAGTGGGGTTTGGTGTTGTTGGTTGTTAGTTTTTGTGTATAGGCCCTTCCGCGCTGCCCTGTTTGTGTGTGTGTGTGTGTGTGTGTGTGTGTGTGTGTGTGTGTGTGCGTGTGTGTAGGAATGTGTGTGGTGTGTGGGTGTGTGTGTGTGTGTGTGTGTGTGTGTGTGTGTGTGTGTGGTGGTGGTGTGTGGTGGTGGTGTGGTGCGTGTGTGTGTGGTGTGTGGTAAATGGCCTGCCCAACCGCGCCGGGAACCGTCCGTTTGATTTTTAACCTTATTTCAGGTTTGGGTACAAGTGTGTTTGTTGGGGTTTTGGCTGCTTTGGGCAGGGTGGGTGTTGTGAAACTTGTGTGTTTGTGTTTTTGGGTTGTTTTCCCTCTTCCCCGTCTCTCACCCAGTCAATGCGTGCGTTTTGTTATTTCCCCAAAAAACCCCACAAAAAACCCAAAAACAAACCGGCAAAAAACCGAGGAAACCTTCCTTTGAACCTTTTTTCAACCCTTACCCTTAACAGCCGCCTTTGGGGCCAAAACCCCAAAAAAGACAGTTTTGCCCCCTTGGGGAAAACCCCAAGGGACCCTTTTTTATCCACACCCGGGCTTTGGGGCCCCGGAGTCGGGCGCGTTGAAACAAAAAACAAACCCCTAAAAAGGGCCGTGTGCTGTTTTATAAACCCTCCCCCCCCCCCTGCCCCCTTCCTCCCCTCCCCCCCCACTTCCTAATGCCCTTTTTTCTTTTTCCTTATTCTTTACTCCCCTCCCCCCCCTCAGTTTTTTCCTCCGAATTTGCCCCCAGGGGTTTTGGGGGGGAAAAATTAAAAATTCCTTGATTTTAACCTCCCTTTTTTTTTTTTTTTCCAAAAAAAAAAACAATTTTCCCCCAACACAAAAAACAAAAAAAAAAACCAAGATTTAGGGAACACACCAAAACACCAGTTTGTATATTAATCTTTTATTCCCCTCAGCCAGTGCTTGTGATGGAGATCAGACGTGCGTACACGGGAGTGAAAACTGATACACGTCGCTGGCGAACGGCAAGTTCCACAGTAACAATCAATGATACGTGAACACGATTTTCCACCCGCCGACGTTCTGCCTGCTGTCATAATAATTATGTGTCCTATCACATGGACGGTTCATACAGTCGAAGGCTCTTTAACCTTTTGGTCTTTTGTCATAAATTCTTACTTCTTGCGTCTCATCTTGCTGTGCGAATCGGCTGGCTTTGCGGGAACCGAGTCTCATCAATAACCTTGAGGTCTGTGGGCACCGCCTTGAGGTCTGTGGGCACCGCCTTGAGGTCTGTGGGCACTGCCTTGAGGTCTGTGGGTGTGGGCACCGCCTTGAGGTCTGTGGGCACTGTTTTGAGGTCTGTGGGTGTGGGCAACGCCTTGAGGTCTGTGGGCACCGCCTTGAGGTCTGTGGGCACCGCCTTGAGGTCTGTGGGTGTGGGCCCCGTTTGGGGGCACTGTTTGGAGGTCTGAGGGTGTGGGCAACGCCTTGAGGTCTGTGGGCACCGCCTTGAGGTCTGTGGACACTGCTTTGAGGTCTGTGGGCACTGCCTTGAGGTCTGTGGGCACTACTTTGAGGTCTGTGGGCACTACCTTGAGGTCTGTGGACACTACCTTGAGGTCTATGGGCACCACCTTGAGGTATGTGGGCACTACTTTGAGGACTGTGGGCACTTCCTTGAGGTCTGTGGGCACAACCTTGAGGTATGTGGGCACTACTTTGAGGTCTGGGGGCACCACCTTGAGGTCTGTGGGCACTACTTTGAGGACTGTGGGCACTTCCTTGAGGTCTGTGGGCACTTCCTTGAGGTCTGTGGGCACAACCTTGAGGTTTGTGGACACTGCCTTGAGATCTGTGGGCACTACTCTGAGGTCTGTGGGCACAACCTTCAGGTCTGTGGGCACTACCCTGAGGTCTGTGGGCACTGCCTTGAGGTCTGTGGGCACTACCCTGAGGTCTACGGGCACTACCTTGAGGTCTGTGGGCACTGTCTTTACTAGTTGTTGGTTGGCGTTCGTGAGTGAGGTTCACCCAACGTTGGGTGAGAAGGTAGCGCGTGCAGCCGTTTCCCCACACCTGTATATACTGCCAATACATGACACAAGTTCAGTGTGAACCGCCACTCAGGCATCTCCAATCCCAGTTCGAGGATTTCAATAATGGAGTGGGTCACGATATGAATGCAACAGCTGAAAGGCAGTCTTGCCATAGAACTCTTAACACAACAAACATTTGGCTTTAGCTCAAACATGCGCCTCTGGATGTATCTCTGGTGCAGTTTATGTACCTTGTATTATTTTACGCGTATGCCAGGTTGAGTTACCGTAGGCGACTCGGGTCTTTGTTGTTATATCAGCGTGACGTTTCTCGAGCGCTAATTAACTCCCTTGTGTGTGGATTTAGCTCAAGCGGCCTGGCTCGAGACAAATCGTTCTCAACAATGGTGACGTCGACGTACCGTTCTTAAGAATATTCACGACGGAGGTCACGTCCGGTCACGAACTCCCAAAGCGAGGCCGGGCCGAGTATATTGACCTGGGGTCATTATTCCCTTGGAGCTAGGTCACGGCGGGTCGACTCCGAGGACACGTTGCACACCGTGAACTGTGCCCCCGTCGTCTCGTCAGACTCTCGTGCTCACAGACTCTCAGTTTCTTCCTTTGCAGCCAGCGCCACCACCAGAAGGAAACGTGTCGAAGAAAAGCATATTATTTCCGTCTGCACGCTTCGAGGTAGAACTGCAATGCGGAGGAAGACAGTGGCAATGCCAAGACTGTCTAGGCGTTTTTCGGTAGTTGTTTCGTTTGTTTGTTTGTTTGTTTGTTGTTTTGGAGTCTGTTTGTTTGTTTGTTTGTGTGTTGTGCGTGCGTGTGTGTGTGTGTGTGTGTGTAGGAATGTGTGTGTGTGTGTGTGTGTGTGTGTGTGTGTGTGTGTGTGTGTGTGTGTGTTGTGTAGGAATGTTGTGTTTTGTGTGTGTGTGTGGTGTGTGTTGGGGGGTGTGTGTGTGTGTGTGTGTGTGTGTGTGTGTGTGGTGCTGAGTTAGAGAGAGAGAGTGTGTGTGTGTGTGTGGTGTGTGTTGTGCGCGGTGTGTCTGCGTGGTTTTCGTGGCGTGTGTTGTGTGGTGTGTGTGGTGCGTGGGGGTTTTGTGTGTGTGGTGTGTGTGTGTGTGTGTGTGTGTGTGTGTGTGTGTGTGTGTGTGCTGTGTGTGTCTGTTGGTGTCTGCGTGCGTGTGCGTATGTGTGTGTCTGCGTGCGTGTGGGATGTGTGTGTGTCTGCGTGTGTGTGTGTGTGTGTGTGTGTGTGTGTGTGTGTGTGTGTGTGTGTGTGTGTGTGTGTGTTTTGGTGGGGGTCTGATGTCTGATTGCTCGGCCATGTTTTGTCCCCAAAGAAGCTCTATTCCAGCCTAGCTGTCGGTCTCGTCACCCGCCGGGACCTAGCTGATTACGACCTAGCTCATTACGAATGACTCAATGTCAATGCTGTGCCCAACCTCGCTTTCGATTTCGTGACCCGCCGTGGCCTATTTCACTGAGAATGACTGCAGGTCAATTCGCGACCCACCGTGACCTATTCCAACAAGAACAACTGCAGGTCAGTTCGTGACCCTCCGTGACCTATTTCAATGAGAATGACTGCAGGTCAGGGGGTGACCCGCAATGACCTGTTTCAAGGAAAAAATGACTGCCGCTCAATACTGTGCGAAACCTCGCTTTCGATTTTCGTGACCCGCCGTGACCTGTCTCATTAACAATGGTCCATGACCTCTTCTGCTCCATGCCCTCCACAAAACAGCCCGAACACGACTGACGTCTCTGCCTATACGAATGCAAAATCAATCTGCTGGCGACAGTGTACCCCCCCCCCCCCCCCACACACACACACACACACACACCCATCCACCCTCCTGGGCCCTTTAGCCCTCTCCAGAGCCAATTCGGCGTAAACACATCTAACCAAACAAGCAAGGAGAATTGCCAGGCGTGTGCTTCTGACGCAACGCATAAACATTTCATTGTTGTGCGGGCTGACAGACGACTGGGAGCGTGAAACGGGCCCCATGGCATTTATAACCGCAAGTGGTGTGAAGGTCGACGGTATTACAACACTGACGGCGGCGGAAGGGAGGTGGGGCTGGGAGGTGAGATAGAGAGAGAGGGGGGTGGGGGTGGGGGGGAGGGAGAGAGGGAGAGAGAGAGAGACAGACAGACAGAGGCAGAGACAGACAGACAGACAGTGAGAGAGAGAGAGAGAGAGACAGAGACACAGACAGAGAGACAGAGAGAGAGAGAGACAGTGAGAGACAAACAGAGGCAGAGACAAACAGACAGACAAAGAACAAAAAGATTCGTTCCTGGGAGGGCATGATGCATCCAACAAGTTCCTGATGCACCCCCTCCCCCCCCCCCCCCCCCCCCCCCCCGCCTCTCTCTCTCTCTCTCTAAATGTTACTTCGAGAAAACTGAGTGACTCTAGCCAAACTTATTCTAGAAGCTGAGAAAGCAAAAAAGGGCTGTACAATGTAACTGCGAATTTATCAGATGCAGAAAAAGATCCTTCAAGCGACGTTATTTCAAACCAGACGCCAGACAATAGGGCTAAGGCCTGTTAATCTGATTTGGCAGAATTCTCACACAGTTCTCGTGTGTATGATTGAATGGGTTGGTTTGTAAGCGAGAACCGAGAACTGATCGGGTGATTCCTGCGTGAATGCGTGCGTGGGTGAGTGTGGGTGCACACAGCTCTGTGTGGGTCTGTGTATACGCGCGTGCGTGTGTGTGTTGGGGGAGGGGGGGGGGGGGGGGGTCTGTGTATACGCGGGTGTGTGCGTGCGTGCGTGCGTGCGTGCGTGCGTGCGTGCGTGCGTGCGTCTGTGTGATTGTGATGGCCACGCTTTGTTAAGTGCATCGTTCGGACTTTGATTTGGTTTAAACAAAATTTTATTCATTCATCGTAATCATAAGCTCAACAAATAAGTACAGGAAACACAAAAGCAATATGCTTATTTGAGTGTTACCTATAGATAAAATGATAATCACACAGACATTTACGATGGCAAGATGGCAAATTGTTGTCAAAACGTCAGAGACAACAAAACCAACAAAGACCAAAATGACAACAAAAACAAACAAACAAAACAAAAAGCAAAACAACAACAACAAAACGGGAGGAGGGGGTGGGGGTTAAAAAAGCAAATAACTAACCGAATGGTCTAGTGATGTTGTCATAATTATTGATCTGAGAGAGAGAGGGAGAGGATTAAAACGTGTACTTCTTCGCTTGTATCATAAACAAATTTTGGCAGACTTTTACAGATTTACAAGGGTCGGTTTGGCGCAAAAAGTCGTGGACTATAGCAAATATTTTCTTATTAGTTTCTAAATGTAGCTGGTCGTTTCCAAACAGAAGTGTATTGATATTTCTTTCATTCTCATCTAGTTATTAATGATTTTATTTCTAATACTATTTAAAGGGGACAATGTAGTAGGAAATGCTCTGATGTTTCTGCTGTATATCCGCATGAACATATAGGGTCTTCTAACAGGTGGCGTCTGAATAAGTCATAATTTAAATCGCTAATACAAGTCGAAGTCTACAATGCTTAACTTGTTCCTTTCTAGAACCAAAATAATAATATATAGGAACCACAGTGTCATTCGTTGACAAATATTTTTTCAGCAGACTAATTGAAGGATTTGTTTGTATAGTTTGAGGTAATGTGTTCCACAGTTGGGTAATTGACGGAATGAATGAATTTGCATATAGTTCTGTTTTGTGAGCGGGAATGATTTTTCATGTGGTCGTCTGCGATGATACGGGTTTGTTGTTGAAACAGAGGTGGTACTAAGTTCGATAGGTTGGGGTTTGGAAATTATATTTTGTTTAAATGTTGTGACGTTTTGTTTTTTTTTATTGAAAAAAGTTTTTATAAATTTTTTTTTTTTAAATCCAAATAATTTTTATGTTTCCAAAAGATTTTTCAATTTTTAAAGTTTTCCCTAAATTATCCCAAAACAATGTCGGCGTAGTCAAACTGTGGAAATTTATAAAGGATTTGTACATGTATCCAAGGCTTTTCTGCATAACTTTACTAAAGGAACGTAAACATGAAATAGGAAGGGTACTTTTTTAATAATACTTTTTTATGTTTTTCCCCTTTGCAGTTACTTTTAAAAACAACCCAAGTGTTTGTGACATTCCTTATCTTCGAGAACAATATTTCCAAATGACAGTGGGGAAAATGGATGGTTGTCTTTCTTAAATTTAACAAATTTAGTTTTTTCTTCATTAAAACTAACTTTCCATGTTTCGCCCAGCTGTTAATTTTTTTCCCAAATCGAATTTTTAAAAATTTCTGCTCTTCTGTCGGGGTCTTTCAATGC
>JABMCL010003397.1:1255000-1272500 GCA_018857735.1 Alviniconcha marisindica | reverse complement strand
TACAATGACCACAGAGGCAGACAAAACTGCAACGACGACACTTTCTACTGCGACGACGACGCTTTCTCTTCAGGAACAATCGTGGATCAGACGGGTGGTGGAACGGCAGACAATGGCGGCGCGGGCTGACAAGCGAGTGACGGCAGCGGCCGATCAGGACCTGATTGTGACCGGCAACAATGGAGCCGGAAGCGGGACGGAGGGAGAGCAATTCACGAAACACGTCCCGTGGAACGTCGAGGTCTGCATCGGTATAATGGCTTCAGCACTTTCCAGTCAAACCGTTCCGGAACTTGCGGTAACAGTTACTAACACGCTGGTGGACGGGGGGTGGTGGGGGGGGGGGGGGGGGTCTAACGCCAAGACCGGACTTTCAGTAACCGCTAGGATGTGTGGTGTGTGTGTGGGGGGGGGGGGGGGGGGATGCAACCTAAAGACCGGAACTGCATAACAGGGATGGGGTGGGTGGGTGGGGGGGGGGGGGAGGAGGGGTCTAACGCCTAAAGACCGGAACTTGCAATAACACGCTAGGATGTGGGGGTGGGTGGGTTGGGGGGGGGGGCTAACGCCTAAAGACCGGAACTTGCAATAACACGCTGGGGTGGGGGGGGGTGGGGGCGTGTTAACTCCTAAAGACCGAACTTGCAATAACAAGCTAGGATGTGGGGTGGGGTGGTGGGTGGGATCTAACGCCTAAAGACCGGAACTTGCAATAACACGCTGGGGTGGGGTGGGGCGTGGGTGCGGGAGGAGGAGGTTTAACGCCTGAAGACCGGAACTTGCGATAACACGCTGGGGGGGGGGGGGGGGGGGGGTCTAACGCCTGAAGATCGAAATCTGCAATAACACGTTGGAGGGTTGGGGGGGGGGGGGGGGGGGGGGGCTGGTATCTGACTGACGCCTAAAGACTTGGAGGATCAGGGACAGACACGCGAGTATTTTCACCAGAATATCCGTCCAGCAAGACTTTTACGTTCTCCGAAACTCCCTCATTCTCCAAACCTCATCTGATAAGGCTACGGCGCGCCTGGCAACTCATCCGATGAGAATATCGCATACATCTGAGAAGACTTACACATTCGTGGCAACTCATCTCGTGAGGTTATCTCATCTCGCGAGGTTATCTCGTGCTTGGCAGCCCATCTGAGGGGAATATTGCATGCTTGGCAACTTACCTGATGCGGATGTATCCCGTAACATCCGCGGCAACCCATCTGATAAAAATATCGCATGCTTGGCCGACCCATCTGATAGGAATATCACATCCTTGGCAACCCATCCCGTAAGAATATCGCGTGCCTAGCAACCCATCTCATGCCAACATAACCACCACGACCTGGAAAGCTTTCATGAATACGCAACGCTTAAAGGGGACACCAAGCCAAAATGGCAACGCTTAAAGGGAAACCGAAGCGAAAACGCGACTATTAAAGGGGAATCGAAGCGAAAACGCAACGCTTAAAGGGGAACCGAAGCGAAAACGCAACGCTTAAAGGGGAACCGAAGTGAAAACGCAACGTTTAAAGGGGACATCGAAGCAAAAACGCAACGATTACAGGGGCACCAAGCCAAAATACAACGCTTAAAGGGGACTCCAAGCGAAAAACGCAATGCTTAAAGGGGCACCAAGCCAAAACACAACGCTTAAAGGGGGCACCAAGCGAGGACGAAAGTCGGTCTGAACGCGTTGAAAATGTACGATGATTTCCCTTTGCAGACACTGTACTTTCAATACTTATGCAACAGAAATTGCCCACTTGCTTCGAATTTCAGCTTGCTGCGTTACAGGGCAGAGAAGTGTCAGTCTGTCGTCCAGTGAAGACACAAAAACGTTGGATCTGGATGTCAACCGTGCCAGAGATGTTCATGACATCACTAGATTTGGTTAAAATGTCAGCGCCCACGGCCGTGTTTTCGTGACTTTCATAATGAAACGTTAATTTTTGACAAACTAGAATACGAAAAACTGAAAAAACTGGTCGACTGGTCACAGCGACTGAAAAACTGCATGCTCTCTCTCTCTCTCTCTCTCTCTCTCTCTCTCTCTCTCTCTCTCCGTATGCGCGCGCGTGCGCGCGTGCGTGCGTGCGTGTTTGTGGTCAATGACCCGCAACACGTCGGCGAACACTAAATCAACGGACAAACAAACACACGCGCGCGCATGCAAAAACCAAAACGAACCAAGCACGCAAACATCAAAACGAAACGTGCAGACACACAGCTGACGAAATAGCACACGACGTAAATAAATAAGACAGCAACCCCAACACCCCCCCCCCCCCCCCCCCCCCGCCCTCCCAACACCCCCGACCCCCCCCCCCCCCTCCCCCCCCCCACCACCACCCCCCGTCCCATTCAGACACATCATGACGCAAGACTACACCACGGAAACGGGGAGGAAATGAAAAACACACAAAAAAACCTGATAAATAGAACCGGATCTTCTTTTGCCTCCCACTTCCCCCTCCCCGCACACAGGCCTAAATTCACTTCGTTTTCCGTGTTGCGTGTCGTGTTGCGTGTGCCTTGCTTTTTATCACTGTAACGCACCGCACCGCGCGTCACGAAATGCATGGCTACATAATTACGCGACAGAAAATGAGTATTAATTTTCTGCCTCAGGGCCATTTCCGTGTGTGTAATATATACATTCTGTGCGTGTGGGTTGATGGGCAGGGGTTGTGGCTGCAGGCGGGTGGGGTGACGTGTGTGTGAGTTTGGGGGTGGGGGGGGGGGGGGGGGGGTTGGAGTTGAAGGTGAGGCTAGGGGTTGCGTATATTTGTTCCACATTACCTTGCTCCTATTACCTACAGAAAATTACCTATTACCTATACGTGCATATATAATTATTATTTGCTTATTTATGCGATGGCCAACGTGGATGCGTTGTTTTTCCTTTAATGATTTCTCTTTTGTTGAATAGCATTATACATGTACATAACTCAGTTTTTGCTACTCGTTGTCCATACTACAACAGCGCTTAATAACAATTCTCTGTTATTATTACCATCTTTTTTTTTTAAATTAATATTATTATCGCCCTGATATAACCGCACTGGTTGACTGGGCGTAAAACACTAATTTACTTACTTACTTACTTACAATATTATTAGAATCATTATTATGATGATGATTATCGTCCGTACCAGACGACCGAGGAAAAGAAGACCATGGGTAAGAACAGGAACAACACCCTAACAACAGCAACAAAAACCAACAACAACAGAGAAACAACAACAACAACCAGAAGCACGAACTACAACAACGCTAATCACCACCATAGAAGCAACGGAAACAACAAAACACGGCATCACCATCAACAACACCATCACCACCACCACCATCAACAACACCATCACCACCACCACCATCAACGACGCCACCATCACTACCATCACCACCAGCGACGACGACAACCACAGGGCCTCACCTCGTGCCCGAGGGCGTCAAGACTGTCCTCCACGAAGGTGGCCTCCAGATGGCGCCGCCGGATGGGCCGCACCTTCCCGTGCCGCTTCCTCCTCAGGACTGATCTGCCCTTGCCGCGAGCGGCGGACGCTGCAGAGTTACCCTCCCCTACTTCCGTTTCCTCCCCGTCGTCGTCCTCGCTGATGTCCTTCGACTCGTCGTCGGCGTCGTCGAAGTAGTCTTCAGGGTCCGACGTTTCCACGATGTGATGCGCGGACCTGGACTTGCCGCCGCCGAGACCCCCCGGAGAACCCCGCCGTTTCCTTTCCCGACGTGCCGCGCGCCGCCCTCAACTTCCGGGAGGTGCGGGAGGAGTGCGCATGCGCGCCGGAAATGTCCCAGGGTTCGTCGCCGACCGGAAGCTGCTCCGCGTCGTCCTGGGAGTTCTCGGCCTCCTCCTCCGCGTCATCGTCTTCGTCGTCGTGGACGTTGTCGTCGTGGCTGCCCTGGCGATGTTGCTGCTGGAGACGTTCGCGGGCCAGGTTGCTGGCGTGACGTCTCGCGCGGCGTATGGCCTTGCGGGACTCGTCTCGCCGTATCTCTTCCTCGTAGGCGGCGTTCCGGTTGTAGTGACCCCCCTTCCGCTTGGCCGCTTCTGGAGACGCATGCACGTGCACACCGGTTGAATAACTGGATGGATGGATGGATTCATGGGCGGATGAAATGGGAGAAAGGGGGGGGGGGGGGATGAAATGTGAAACTGGAAAGGGGGGGGGGGGGGGGATGAAATGTGAGGGGGGTGGGGAGGAGGAGGGGGGGGGGGGGAAGGAAAGGAGAAGGGCGGAGGGATGGGTGGATGGATGGCAGCACGAGCAGCGTGACCTATTTTATTCTGCCGGCTCCCATCATCTGTGACGACAAGCAGCGTGACCTAATTTTTATTCTGCCGGCTCCAATCGTCCGCGACGAGTATGATGACCTATTTTATGATGTGCAGGGTGACCCATTTTATTCTGCCGGCTCCAATCGTCTGTGTCAACAAGCAGTGTGACCTATTTTATTCTGCTGGCTCCAATTGTCCGTGACGATTAGCAGCGTGACCTCCTTTATTCTGCCGGCATCCCAACGCGGGAACCTGCATCAATCAATCGTCCGTGACGACGAGCAGCGTGACCTACTTTATTCTGCCGGCATCCCAACGGGGGAACCTGCATCAATCAATCAATCGCCCCTACGACGAGCAGCGTGACCTATTTTATTCTGCGGACCCACACCGGGCCCTGGGTTCGCTACATCCAAAGCAGGTAAAAAAAAATTTTTAACAAACTAGGGCGAGGACTTGGAAAACGATGAAGTCGAACGGACGGACAAATTCCAGGCAGCAGGTGAAGCATGCATGGCTATATTCTGACCTACTCCAGGCCTTTAAGCTAGAACCATGGCAGCTCTGGGTTCTCAACAGAAGGGGCGTTAATTACTGCATTCACCGTTCCTCACCGCAGGTAAGAGGCCGGAGGGGGGGGGGGGGGGGGGGGGGGGGGGGGGGGGGGGGGGGGGGGGGAGAGGGGGGTTATACAGAGAGAAAAAAACAGGGGTGAGGGGGGTGGGGGGTGGGGGGGTGGGGCGTATAGTGTGAAGGGGGTGGGGTGGGGGGATGTTTTGTGCAAATGTCAGCGGGATTTCAGACCAAGGATACGACAAGGACAGAAAGCTAAAATTTCTTGTTCATTACAACGAAGGTGACACACGCCGGGGTAAAAATAGCATTTTAAAAAAAAAAAAAAAAAAAGGAAGGAAAGAAAAAAGATGTTTTGATGTCCCACTTCTTGCTGTTCATTTTCAAAATAAAAGTGCGCGTCCTTTAAAAAGAAGAAGAAGAAAACAAAAAACAAAAAACAAAAGCACCAACAAAAGAAGAGGCCAAAGAAATAATTTTGCCCAGAAGCACGACAAGGCTTTCAAGTGACGCCATTCGTCTTTTTCCTCCCACTTCCTCACCCTTTTCTTTTCTGTCTTTATTTCTTCTTCTTCTTCTTTTTTTCATTTTTCTTTCTTTTTTTCTTTTTCTTTCTTTTTCTCTTTTTTCTTTCTTTTTCTTCTTCTTTTTTCTTTTTTTCTTTTTCTCCTCTCCTCCAGTTGCTTTCTTTGTCTCTCTTTTCTTTTCCTATCGTTTATTACGTTGCTTTGCACACCATTACTTATCACAAAACTAATATGGCAGCTGTCTCAAGACTTCTCAGCAGGTCGCTTACCGATCCACAGTTCTTCACGGATCCACTGGGGGTCGGGGGTGGGGGGGTGGGGGTGGGGGGGGTGGGGGGGGGGGGGGGGGGGGGAGACACAACCCTCGATCGGCAATCAGTCATTCCAGTTTACTCATTATGCAATATATCA
This sequence comes from Alviniconcha marisindica, assembly GCA_018857735.1. NCBI lineage: Eukaryota > Metazoa > Mollusca > Gastropoda > Provannidae > Alviniconcha > Alviniconcha marisindica. The sequence goes on along the minus strand of JABMCL010003397.1, from coordinate 1,266,698 downwards.
AGTGTGCTCGCCACACGACCAGCGAGAAGAGGGGTAGCAGGAGGAGAGGTGTGTGTGTAAGGGAAGGGGGGGGGTTAAAGCAAGAGAGAGGGGGAGGGGAGAGAGGAAGAGAGAGAGAGGGCGGGGAGGGAGGGGGAGAGAGGAAAGGAGAAAGAGAAGGAGAGACAGGAGACAGAGAGAAGAGAGAGAAGGGGGGAGGGGAGGGGAGAGAAGAAGGGGGGGAGGGGGGAGGGGGGGGAGGAGAGAGGGGGGGAGGGTGGGGGGGGGGGGGGCAGTGAGGGAGGGGAGACAGACAGACAGACAGACAGACAGGCAGGCAGGCAGAGAGAGACAGACTGACAGACACAGACAGAGAGAATGAATAATAAGCTTTATTTTACGAGGGTAGTGGAGCGTTGGGGTGGGGGGGGGGGGGGGGGGGGGGGGGGGAGAGAGAGAGAGAGAGAGAGCCGGGGGCTGGGGGGAGTGGGGGGGGGGAGGGGGGGGGGGGGCAGAGACAATGACAGAGGATGACGGAATGAGTGAGCGAGATCGACTGGCAAAACTGAGAAGAGAGACAGAGAGACACGCACCGTTCGCAGAGCGAGAGGGCGGGAGAGGGAGGAAAGAGGATTACCCCTTGTGGGATGATTCTAGTTTTTTGAACTGAGACAAACAAACCTCCATTGCTTACCTCTTCGTGGTCTCCGACCCAGCGCACTCCTTTTCAGCTCACGGGCCTGTGGACGTCACAAACAGGCCGACAGTTAATGACGTTGCACGTGCAGCTGACCTTACAGCCAAGTGTCACACAATTAATGGCACTGCATGTAGCTAAGCTGACCTTACAGCCAAGTGTCACACAATTAATGGCACCGCATGTAGCTAAGCTGACCTTACAGCCAAATGTCACAATTAATGGCACTGCATGTAGCTAAGCCGACCTTACAGCCAAGTGTCACACAATTAATGGCACTGCATGCAGCTGACCTTACAGCCAAGTGTCACACAATTAATGGCACTGCATGCAGCTGACCTTACAGCCAAGTGTCACACAATTAATGGCACTGCATGCAGCTGACCTTACAGCCAAGTGTCACACAATTAATGACACTGCATGCAGCTGACCTTACAGCCAAGTGTCACACAATTAATGGCACTGCATGCAGCTGACTTTACAGCCAAGTGTCACACAATTAATGGCATTGCATGCAGCTGACCTTACAGCCAAGTGTCACAAAAAATGGCACTGCTTTGTAGTGAACCCGTGTAAAATTTTGCCATTCCCCCGTGATTTCTCCAAATGTCACAAATCACGAAACCGTAAACGACCTTAAAGGCCCCGGCACTCAGTGACATTACACGTCCAGCTGACCTTACAGCCAACTGTCACACAGTCAGTGACATGACACGTCCAGCTGACCTTACTGCCAACTGTCGCACAGTCAGTGACATGACACGTCCAGCTGATCTTACTGCCAATTGTCACACAGTCAGTGACATGACACGTCCAGCTGACCTTACAGGCAACTGTCACACAGTCACTGACATGACACGGCCTGCTGACCTTACAGGCAACTGTCACACAGTCAGTGACATGACACGTCCAGCTGACCTTACTGCCAACTGTCACTGACATAACACGTCCAGCTGACCTTACTGCCAACTGTCACACAATCACTGACATGACACGGCCAGCTGACCTTACGGGCCAACTTTTCCACTCAGTGACTTTACACGTCCAGCTGACCTTACAGCCAACTGTCACACAGTCGGTGACATTATACGTCCCGCTGACCTTACAGACAACTGTCACACAGTCAGTGACATGACACGTCCAGCTGACCTTACAGCCAACTGTCACACAGTCGGTGGCATTACACGTCCCGCTGACCTTACAGCCAACTGTCACAATTAATCACATTGCATGTCACGCTGACCTCAGAGGCAAGTGTGTTATATACACTTACTGACAATACAAGTCGAGCTGGCCGTGCATGCAAGTGAAGACAGTCAATCACGCTGTATGTCCTATTCACCCGACAGGCACATGTGTCGCACAATTAATGACGCAACACGTGAAGCTGATATTTCTGGTAGGTTTCACACAGCTACGTGCACGAAACATGAGCAGAAATCGTTGAACGAAAGCGGGAAGTAAAGGGAGACAGAGAGACTGGAAGAGGGGAAAGTCAACACAGATGGGGGGGGGGGTTTGGAGAGGGGGTTTGGGGGGGGGGGGGTGACTGACGGGAATTGTGTACGCATGGAAAAGGGGTTTTAGGAAAACGAACACCTGTCGGGAAACCCTTTTTCCTTGGGAAGAGGGAAGGGGGGGAGAAGACAGGCGGGCAGAGAAACAAAAACCGGGGCCGGGGAGGCAGAGACAGAGAGAGAAGACAGACAGGCAGAGACACAGATAGCCAGCCAGAGGCAGAGACAGAGAGAGAAGACAGACAGGCAGAGACACAGATAGACAGACAGAGGCAGAGACACAGAGAGAGAGACGACAGACAGGCAGAGACACAAAGACTGACAAACAGACAGAGGTAGACTGAGAAAGAAGACAGGCAGGCAGAGACACAGACAGACAGACAGAGGCAGAGACAGAGAGAGACGACAGACAGGCAGAGACACAAAGACTGACAGACAGACAGACAGAGGCAAAGACAGGCAATCAGAGGCAGAGACAGACAGGCACGGGGGGGGGGCAGACAGACATTAAAAGGTGGGAAACAAGGACAGTACAAAAAATACATGAACCGAGAGGGCATAGACTGTACCCACAGAATTGCTGACAGCAGCAGAAGCACGCAAAGCTATCTTCTACCCTACTCCAAACTGAAAAAAAGAGAACTCCTTTGATATCCAGGATAGCGGAGAGGACTTCAATTTCTGCGTCCGCGGTACCCTATCGCAGAATAATGGTGGGTGGGGTGGAGGACTCGGGCCAGAACAGAGGGACAAACAGATTAGGAATTCCGACACAAACAAAACACAACAACAAAAAGACACAAGGGAAAAAAGAAAAAAAGGCACATGACAAAACAAAACAACACAAACAACAACAAAGGCACATGAAAAACAAAACAACGAAAACAACAACAAAGACAAAGCAAACAAAACAACAACAGAAGAAGAAGAAAAGCTAGCGCACACAATCCAACTCAAGGCGCTAACAATGTCAGTGGAATAAATCATTATTTTATTGTTAAAGGGATGCATACCTCACCTCAGAGGTTAAAGGGATTAAAGGGACAACCCCCCCCCCATTTTTTCTGTTTGCCGGTCTACCCCTTCATCAAAGGACAAAACGTGAAATCCAATTAGAAGCTAAGGCTGTACTTTTTTTTCTTCTTCAGACGAAAATGGACGTAACGGAACCTTGTCCCTTCAAATTGAAACCCATATATTTTGTTTCCTTTTCCATCAACTTCGTTCACTTTTATCTTCTGCTTTTCATTCCTTTTCTTTTCCGAAACTTTCTGTGTTCTTCTCTGTTTGTTTGCTTTTTGCTTTTTGTTGTTGTAGTTTAGTTGTTGATTTTTTTTCTTTTTTTCTTTTTCTTTTCTTTTCTTTTTTGCCCTTCGCATCTTGTTATTTCCGCCGGCAAAATAAAGGCAGGCTTCAAAGCCGAGCAAAAAATATGCCTCAATTATTCTCCCAATCCTAACCACTCCCTCTTCGCTCCCCCCCCCCCCCCCTCCCCCCTCGTCCCTCTGTCCCCCTTCTCTTAATGAATCCCTTTCTTGCCTGACCTCTTGCCATTTTCCGTGGACAGGAGAGGAAGGGAAGGGGAGGGGAGGGAGATAGAGAGGGGAAGGGGGTGATGGGGTGGAGGACACAATGTGTTATTTTCGCTACATCCACACTGCCTGCGGAACTCTATTTTTGGTGCTCTCTAATTTGTTCACTGTAGCAACCTCGGAAAGAGTTATTTCAACTGGCACTCATTCAACCGAGAAACGAAACGCCAGCTTCAGAACTGTAACGCGGTTCTGTGTGTGTGTGTGTGTGTGTGTGTGTGTGTGTGTGTGGTGTGTGTGTGTGTGTGTGTGTGTGTGTGTGTGCATGCGTGCGTGAGTGCGTGTGTAAATGTACACGTGCGTGCGTGCGTGCGTGCTTACGTGCGTGCGTGCCTGCGTGCAAGTGTGCCCGTAGTTCAGTGTCAGGCTTTTGGTCAAAATGATCTGATGGGCAAACATTCTTTACGAATTCGAACCCTCAACCTCGACACTGACAGCACCTGCCCAACGTGTCGTGCCACATTGCGACTGACGATGACGCACCACCAATCAGGTCCGTGCTTGCAAAAACCTTAACCTAACCATTCACCACCAATCAGGTCAAAATGACGGAGATAACACACACACTATCAAGGCAACCTTCACTACTTTCGTTCGAAAGGCGTGTGTGTACTGGCGAACAGGGAGTGTGTGTGTGTTGGGGGGGGGGGGAGGTAAGGGGGGAAGAGTAGACAAAGGGTTGGAGGGGAGAAGACGGGCGAACCTAGTCCCCCAAAAAAAGGGGCGTTCCTCTTGTGGGGGGGGGGGGGGGGGGGGGGGTGTGGGGGGGGGGGGGGGGGGGGGGGGGGGGGGGGGGGGGGGGGGGGGGGGGGGGGGGAAGGAGGAGGTATATGGAAGAAGGAAGGACGTGAGAGAACAAAGTAATTGGAGGTTTTGCCTGAGGCTCATGATCAATCCCAGAATTCCTTCTTTCCCGAAGACGCCGGCGAACCTAGCTTGTCCAAAAAAAAAACTTCTTCTTTTTTTCTTTCTTTTTTACAAAAAAAGAGCCTGGCGTTCCTCCATTTAAAAAGCAACCCGACCCCTTCACTTTGTTCCGGGAACTAATTCCATCGGGAGTCTAACTGATGGAGTGCTTCGCGGCAATGGCGGCGAGCGTTTATTTATAAATACCGACGTCTCCGTATCCGAGGTGGGCCTGGTATAAACTACAGGTCAGACAGGTCATGCTGGGTCTTGGATTTTAACGTCCCGTCAACCGTACCAAATTTTGCATCACCGACGACGACGATGTGAGAGAAAAAACACTAGCACACACGACCAGAACTGATGCCGTAAACGGATGAAACTGTAACGCCCACAAACACACCACAACAGCAGAAAGAAAGAAAAACAGAGAGAGAGAGAGAGAGAAGAGAGAGAGAGAGAGAGAGAGAGAGAGAGAGAGAGAAGAAAAAAGGACCAAAAAAGACAACATAAAAACCTTTTGATTGGTGCTGGAGAGGCGACGACGTTGTGTGCGGTTCCTGGGTCGTTTCTTGTTCATCCGATTGCGGTTCGACTTCTTCTCCTTCTCCTCTTCCTTGCCGCGTAACAGAGCTCTCTGAGGGAACACAAACAAGGAGCAAACCCACATCATCATCAGCTTCCCCATCAATCCCGATTCCTTCCGCTCTGCAGTCCACTACTGCATGTATCAGGGCTGCAAACTACCGGGCCTGCTGTGAGATTATCCGTGCTGTACTTGCGTTTGCGTCTGAACTCAACTTGTACATTTGAATGTTCGTCTGGCGATGGCCCTCTCTCGTCCTTTCAACGAAGATCGTCTAACGCTCCCTCTTTCTACGCCTCTCACCTCCAAGTACAACATGGACAGTCCACGTATCGTAGCAATCATACGGCAAATTTAAACTTGACTGCACAAGGATGTACCCAGTCAATTCATGCATTGAACATTTACCTGTCTGGACTACCCTGTGACCAACGAAGGTCAAGGATATCAACACCGGTATGAACGGGTAGAACTCAGCAGAGCTTATGAAACATGCGAAGATTGAAAGATCTTGCCTTGAAAAGTGTCCGAGAGAAACAAATCCAGTGTTAAAGTTCTCGTCATGTCAATGAACATGAACGCAGGTTTACAATTACGCGTAATCTAGTTCACATAATTCTTTTTAGCAATCATGCATGTATCGTCGGGTTTAAGCAAAGTTTTTTTTTTACATTCATGAAAATGTGGACAATCAAAATCATTGTGTGAGCATTAAACAAGCTAAGCTAAAACATGTACCGTTTGAACTTGCTCTCGGCTCGGACACAGAAATACTGCTTTCAGTTTTATGCCGCTGTGGCCTTGAAACACAGACAAGGTCACGAAATCGGGAGGACCGGGGCAACGATCAATACGTATCAGCATCATGTAAAGTCTGGCGTTTATCACAAGAGAATCGCAACGCTACACCTCTTTGTCCGCTAAGAAGCCCACAGATGGGGAACCTAAAACTGGTCATTAAATTACAATTTTCAACATTGAACGGACACCTTTTTTCTTTTAATCTTTATTTATTTCGTTGTGGGTCCAGCACTGACGCTTCCAGCGAAAAATCCCGCTTTCAGTTTCAACGTTTGAGGACGACGTGACCGTGAAACAGTCAAGGTCACGAAAGTGGTGTGAATTGGTAACGTACCACAATCACTGTCTTTTCTCGCCATTACAGGGTCCAAGAAAATCGCAACCATAAAGTTATAGTCGTTTTGTTGTTGTTGTTTTCCTCGCCCGACCGTATCGACCGGCGCTGGTCGAGTTACCTAAAAACTGATCATCACATAAACATTACCCCCCCCCCCCCCCTCTCTCTCTCTCTCTCATCCTAATGTATTCCATGTGTGTACCGGTGCACATGTATAATCAGATCTACAATAACCGCTGGTTTTGGGCGAGGCCTGGATGTAAAAAAAAGAAGAAAAGTACAGAAAAACAAACCTATACAGTATGATTATCTATTACCCTCGTTAATGAAGAACCACCACCACCACCACCCCTCCCACCCCCCACCCCCCAACCCCCACCATCCTCTTCTCTCTCTCTCTCTCATGTTCGATGTCTAAATCTTATTTATTCCACGGGTGTACCAGTGTGTTGTAGCTTAGAATGGGCACATGTATAATTAAATCGAGAATAGTCCCTCTACATGCATATATCTATTACCCTCGTAAATAAAGAATTCCCATCTCCCACTCTCCTCTCTCTCTCTCTGTCTGCTTCTGCCTCTGTCTCTGCCCCCTCCTCTCTCTCTCTCTCAGTCACTCCCTCTCGCGCGCGCGCGCGCATTTCTTCCCTGTACAGGGCCAAATCGTCCTCCTCCTCCTACTCTCTCTCTCTGGTGTAACTGCAAAACTCACCCTATACAGGGCCAAATCCACCTCCTCCTCCCCTCTCTCTCTCTCTCTCTCTCTCTCTCTCTCTCTCTCTCTCTCTCTCTCTCTCTCTCTCTTTCTCTAGCGCGTTTCACCCATGTACAGGGCCAAATCCACCTCCTCCTCCTTCTCTCTCTCTCTCTCCCTCTCTCTAGCGCGTTTCACCCTGTACAGGGCCAAATTCTCCTCCTCCTTCTCTCTCTCTCTCTTTCTCTAGCGCGTTTCACCCTGTACAGGGCCAAATTCTCCTCCTCCTCCTCTCTCTCTCTCGGTTTCTCTCTCTCTCTAGCGCGTTCTTCCCTGTACAGGGCCAAGTTCTCGTCTTCCTCCTCCTCCTCTCTCTCTCTCTCTAGCGCGTTTCTCTCTCTCTAGCGCGTTTAGCGCGTTTCTCCCTGTACAAGGCCAAATTCTCCTGCCCCCCCCCCCCTCCCTTCTCTCTCTGGTGTGACTACAACACTCACCCTTTTAGCACCCTCCTCCCTGGACAGCGCCAGATACTCCCCCCCCCCCCCACCTCTCTCTCTCTGGTGTGACTACAACATTCACCCTTTTAGCACCCTCCTCCCTGGACGAGCCAGATCCTCCTCCTCCCCCCCCCCCCCCCCCCACCCCCCATCTCTCTCTCTGGTGGGACTACAACATTCACCCTCTTCCCTGAATATCGCCAGATCCTCCTCCTCTCTCTCTTTGGTGTAACTACAACACTTAGCCGCTCCTCCCTGGACAGCGCCGATCCTACCCCCCCCCCCCCCCACCCCACCCTCTCTCTCTCTTTGGTGTAACTACAACATCCTTAGCCCAGCTCCTCCCTGGACAGCGCCAGATCCTCCCCCCCCCCCCCCCACCCACCCCCCCACCCCTCTCTCTCTCTCTTCTTTGGTGTAACTACAACACTCACCCTCTTAGCCCGCTCCTCCCTGGACAGCGCCAGATCCTCCTTCTTGGACTTGGCGTCCGCCGTTTTGTCCGCGGCCTGCCCCGTGTCCGTGTCGGCCTCCACCACCGTATCGGCGTCCGACCCTTGCGTGGCCGCCGCGGCCCTCAGCCTCTCGGCGCTGCTCTGCTGACTCCGCTGTTTGCTGCGCCGGTGCTTGGCGCTCCGGCTGCCGGCGCTGCTCCGCGGCTTCTTCCGCCGGAGGGTGGAGGCGACCTCCTGCAGGTCGCGGTCCATCAGCTCGCAGTCCGACCCCTTCCCGACCCGGAAGGCGTCCACGGCCAGCTCCGGGGAGTCCAGGGCCTCCGTCTTGGGCCTGCGGGACTTGCTCCTGGAGCGCTTCAGGCGGTCCAGCTTGTCCAGCAGGTGCGGGGACTTGCTCATCGTCCGGGGGTCCCGGCCCTGGCTCTGGCTCAGCCTCTTCCGCTTCTCCGAGCGCGGGGTTTTCCCGCCGGACCTCGGTGCCTGCCGCCCGGTGGCTGACTTGCTGCCCGCCTCGGCAGGCCCCACCACCAGCAGCTTGGTGCCCGAGCCGTCCAGCTTCACGTCCTCCGACTTGGGCTGGCCCGTGTCCGGGCTCTGCGCCTCCGGCAGCGTGGGGGTCAGGGAGGTGTCCGGACCCTCGCGCCCCGCCGCAAGGTCTCCTCCGCTCTTGCTGTGCACGAAGGGGGCCACGTTGGCCACGGGGATGTTCTTCTGGTGGCCCCACGGCCGGTCCAGCGAGTTCCGGCGGATCCCGTCCGGGCGGGGCAGCAAAGGGCCTTGACCCCCGGGCGCCTGCCCTTGACCTGCAGGGTCGGACGAGCGGTCGAGGTCGGCGGCCGAGACGCTGCACCTTCTGGCTAACCCCGACTCCGACGACTTGTCCTGGGCGAGTTCCGGCTCCGGCCCTGCGGTCGCCGACACCGTGGGCACAGGGGAGGGCGCCGTCGCTGACGAGGACGACGACGACGACGACGACGACGACGACGACGACGACGACACGGCCTTAGTCGCCTCGCTCCCCGCGGCTTTGAGCGACGCGGGGTCCAGACTCTGGGCAGGCGCCTTGTCCTGCGTGGTCGTGGCGGCTCCTGGCGGGGTGGGGGCGAGGCCGGCGCTGCTGGCGGCGGCTGGAAGCCCGCCACGGACCAGGTTGCTGAGCTGGCGGGCGGAGGAGCACCTCCTGAGGGGGGCGGAGGGGTCGAGCTGCGGGGGGTCGTCGTTCTGCCCCGACGCCTCCTCCGAGTCCCCCTTCTCCTGGGGGCTGAGGATGGGCATCTTGGGCGAGGAGGGGGGCGGGCTGGCGGAGAACTGCCTCAGCGACCCTCCCGACCCGCCGATGAACTTCTTCAGGGACTCGTCCTGGTTCACGGCGTTCAGGATCATCCGCTTCCGCGACAGCACCTTGCTGCTGGAGGGCGGGGGCGGGGGCGGGGCGGGGGGCGGGGCCGGGGAGGCGGGGCGGGGGGCGCTAGCCGGACCCACGGTGGGCGAGCTGGGGATGGCGATGGACAGAGGCGTCAAGAACTCTTCCGACGCCGACGCCGACGCCGACGACGACGACTTGCCGCTGACGGGGATCGCGGCGCCGGGCGCCGCCTCCTCCTTGGAAATGATTTCGACATCGTTGGCGCCCGCCTCGCCGGCCGCGTCGGCCTCCTTGCCCCTCGGCGCCGCTCTGCTGCCGCTGACTGGCTGCGGCCGTTGGAACGACGCTTCGCCGGGGGCCGGCACCTCGCCCGCCGACACGTCCTCCAGGCCCGGCGTGCGGCCTTCCCGCCCACTCCCCGCGGAGCGGGCGGCGCTGGGGGGCCGGGACCCGAAGCCTTCTCGGCCGGCGCTGTCCGCCCGAGGCCGCGACGGTTCTGCAACGGCCGGGGACGCCATGGCCGAGCTGTGGGGAGACCCCTCTCGCCGCCTCGGCCCCGACAAGCTCGCCTCGGGCGACCTGAGCGCCGCGGAGGGCGTGGTCCGGTCCGTCGCGACGCTCGGACCGCCCGGGTAGAGGGCGGGGCTCCTGGTGCTGGCGGCAGGGGCGGGGACGGGGAGGGGACCGCCGTAGCCGAAGGGGCCGGTCTTGTCGTCGCTCCTGGCCGCCCCGCCACCGCCGCTCCTCCCGCCGGTCTGCGGGGTCTTCCCGTGGTCGCGGCCCATTTCCGGCGCCCCGGACTGGCCCACGCCGCTGCCGTCCGCGTGTGACGTCATCTGCGCGTGCTGCTGCTGCTGCTGCTGCTGCTGCTGCTGCTGTTCCCTGACCTTGCCGGCGTAGACCGCCTCCAGAGACTCGTGGCTGGAGGCGCGTGCTAATGACGCGCGTGCCAGGGGGTGCTGCTGGTGCGGCCAGGACATAGCCAGGCGGTCGTCCGCCTGAGGCGAGGCCCCGCCGCGACCTGCCGCCTGCATCTTGGCCTTGCGGACCTCCTCCTGACGTAGCTGCTGCTGCTGCTGTTGCTGGAGCAGCTCGTGGGCCGTGTAGCGGCGCTCCGTCGCGGCGTGGGGACCCTCGGCTTTCAGGTCTGCAGCGAACTGCGACAGCGGGTGGGCGTGGCTCTCGTACTGGAGCTGCGACAGCTGCTGCTGTTGTAGCTGTCTCTGCTGGGGCTGCTGTTGCTGGTGATGATGCTGTTGCTGTTGCTGGTGGGAGTGGTGAGGCTGTTGTTGCTGTTGTTGCTGTAGATGCTGAAGGTGCTTCTGCTGCTCCTGTAGGACCTGCAGTTGATGCCGCTGCTGTTGCTGCTGCTGCTGTTTCTGCTGCTGACGTTGCAGAGCGTGTTGCTGCTGGTGCTGACGCATCTCCTGCTGGTACTGGACGTACTGGTGCGGGGACTGCGCGGCCATGGCGTGCTCCTGCCCAACCCGCCCGGCGCTACCCTGGCTGTGAGGGGCGGGTCTGGCGGCAGCGGCGGCGACGGCGGAGGTCGCGGACTTGGGCGGGTAGGAGTGCTGCTGCTGGTGGCGCTGGAACTGCTGCTGCTGCTGCTGCATGGCCTTGAACATCTGCTCCTCCGTCATCGGCACCTGGGGGCCGCCACCTCCGCCACGTAACCCCCTGCCGCCAACACCCCGCTCTCTCTGTGGGGGCGGGGCTTCGTGGAAGCCTGACCCTGAATGGTGGCCTCCACCGCCCTCATCTGCAGGTGCTGCACGCGCTCCAGCGCCGAGAGCGGGGCGGCGGCGGCGGGGGCGGCGGGGGCGGTGGGGGCGCCCTTGACTAGCTTGGCTGGGGGCAGGAGGGCGGGTCCGCCGTCCTCCACCTTCCCCTCGAAGCTCATCTCGAAGCTCTGGGACCTGGACTGCGACACGCCCCCTCCGCCTCCGCCTCCGCCGCCGCTGCTGCTGCTGCTGCTGCCGCGACTGTGCGTGCGCTCGAGGTCTAGCACGTGCGGCGCCTTGGGCGACACCTTGGACACCGGGCTCTGACCGACGACGATGCCGGCGGCGGGGTCCGGCCCGAAGGCGGCGGCGGCGGTGGCGGCGGCGGGGACCCTGGCCCCGTGGTGGTGAGGATGGGGATGGGGGTGGGGGTAGCCCGGGGTGAGGGCCAGGCCCGGCATCACGGGACCCGCCCCGGGGCTGTCCTTCTTGGCCGCCACACCCACGCCGCCGCCCTTGGCCTGCAGATGCTGCGCCGCCTGGGCCT
>JABMCL010003397.1:1247500-1250000 GCA_018857735.1 Alviniconcha marisindica | reverse complement strand
ACGCGAGTTTTACGACTATTTTACGTAGTTCTTATATATATTAGACCCGGAGGCATAAAAGAACAAAGGGCTCGCGACAAGCCGCCGACGGGAATTAATAAGTCACAGCCCGCGCCCTACCGTGCTCAAGTTCCTCCCTCCTTGCTCTGGTTTTGAAAAGTTAAAAGTAGCAAACTATCAGTGACGCAAATAGCAACACTGTTTTACTGGTAGCCGATCTCTCTCTCTCTCTCTCTCTCGCTCTCTCAAAGTATTTTCACTGATTTTGCTGTTCCTGTATGTTTATTACTATTCATAGGGGTAGTGTTATATTTTATTTGTTTGTGTATTGTTTATCATGTTTAAATATTAATCGAGTTTGTAAAGTTTTTTTGTTTTTTGTTTTCATATAATTGTTTCTCCATGTTTCACTTATTCAGTAGTTTAGCAACGACTAGTTGTTAGACAGGTCTAAATGAACCTAAACTACAATCCTTGGAAAATAAAGTGTTCGAGTTCGAGCTCTCTCTCTCTCTCTCTCTCTCTCTCTCTCTCTCTCTCTCTCTCTCTCTCTCTCTCTCTCGTGCTTATTCGTGCTTATAATATGTTTGTAGTATGGTCGGGCTTATCTGTGTTTGGTACAGCAAGCACTGGCGGTTAGATAGGTCCAAATGGACCTAACGCTACTATTCTTGAGTATAAAGGTTTTCGAGTTCGATTCTCTCTCTCTCTCTCTCTCCTCTCTCTCTCTCTCTCTCTCTCTCTCTCACACACACACCACACACACACACACACACACACACACACACAGACAGCATGTACGACTTTGCAGAAGGCCTACCAGCAATAATTGCTGTGCGAAAGGGGCTTCAGTTGACAGAGCTATCAAGATCAGTAGATCTAGTTAGATCTAAACTGAGGCCGGACAAAGCCAATGTCGGTAGACCCTCACTGGAGTGGACACTGTGGAGGGACCTCGTGTTGGGGACAGCAGCAGATCATTAATATTTTGGAGAGCACGATGAGGTGGTTGGGGAGGAAGGGGGGGTGTGGGGGGGGGGGGGGGGGGGGGGGGGGGGTAGGGGTGGTCAGATCGTCTCTTTCCATGTTTTAAGTGGACGCTAAAATGAATGACACATACGCGTTTGTTCAACACATATGCGTATGAGGTACAGTTTTAAAAACCGAGCACGATCCATAATATCAATATACATAATGCCTTCACAATGTCCGTCGCCCTAATGCGTAAAACACCAAGTTGCTTACTTACTCAAAATGTTCGAGCATGGACCACTGAGAGCAGATAATTGCAGACTGACATGTACGGTTACTTCCGGTCGACACGAAGACACTTCCGGAAAACTGCACCGAGCAGCCATCGGGCGATTTTATAGGAGTTTACTGCAGGCCATGATTTACATTCGGTCAACAGATTAGGTGTGCGGTTACCTCAGGTCAACAGGTAAGGTGTGCGGTTACCTCAGGTCAACAGGTAAGGTGTGCGGTTACCTCAGGTCAACAAACTAGACACGAAGACAGAGCCAAGACAGACTAGACGGACAGGGTATCCAGCAGGTGTTACAATCGCTGCTGGCCTTGATTTTTTATTCGGCTATCAGTTCATGCATCCGAAGCGCTTGACTGGTTGCCCACTGGGGAAGTTGAAGTGTTTCCTTGTGCGTTGCTACCCTGCTATAGCCTCTGAAGCAGTCGTTTATCTGATTGTGATATATATTCACACACACACACACACACACACACACACACACACACACATATATATTACACACACACACACACACACACACAACACACAAAAACACATATATATATATATATATATGTATATATATATATATATTATTGTGTGTGTGTTGTTGTGTGTGTGTTGTGATTTTTGTGTATATATTATAATATATATATATATATATATATATATTATATAATATATATATTTTTGGTGTGTGTGGTTTTTGTGTGTGTTGTGTGTGTGTGTGTGTGTTGTATGTGTGTGTGTGTGTGTGTCTCGTGCGTTGCTGCCCTACAATCGCCTCTGAAGGAGTCCTTTATCTGATTATATACATATATATATTCACACACACACATTATACACATACATATATATATATACACACACACACACACACACACACACACACACACACACACACACACACACACCACACACACACACGATCCGGTCCGATCCTGGCTGCACGCTGGCCGTAATGGCCATAACTGGCTGTAATCAAACGCTTCCCAATCTGACCCGGCATGTTTGCTAGTGATCTGTGGACGCAAAGCAACATTAAAAGAAGACGAAGGCGGACCGGTACGGCGACGGAAGAGGTCGTGGTGAAGCACACTGAGGAACCACTTCCCGGAGTGACCGTGGAACTGCTCCACGTGCCGATGCGTTTTGTGCTCGATACGTTCCTTCACAGGAAGCCAGTGGAGATCTCTCAAGACAGGCTTGGTGAGTTCACATCACTGTCTCTTCTCTTTACGCCCCCCCCCCCCC
>JABMCL010003397.1:1237500-1242500 GCA_018857735.1 Alviniconcha marisindica | reverse complement strand
GTAGACAGCTGGCTGGTTGATTTTTAACGCCGTAACAATGATTCAGACAAACTTGTGATGTAGTGACTTGTGTTATGAACTGGTGGAAAAGAATTCTGAATGTGTGACTCGTCCTGAGGTGATCCTATGTGGCGGAAGGGAGGTTCAAATCCTAGAACTTAACAACACCCGAGGAGCCCGCAACAAGGAAATGCTTGGTGGGTTTGATCCAAGAGAGAGACAGACAGACAGACAGACAGACAGACACAGACAGTGAAGCAGAGACAGAGATAGGGACAGAGAGACAGAGACAGAGATAGGGACAGAGAGACACACAGAGACAGAGACGGAGAGACAGAGACAGAGAGAGAGACAGAGACACACAGAGACACAGAGACAGAGAGAGACACAGACACAGACAGAGAATGAAAGCGCGCCTACGAAAGGGAATGAACTAGATTTAGCTGCCCCAGACCAGAAAGTGACGCACTCTTTTTGTCCACTAAATCTTGTCCGTTGTGTGTATCTATCTATATATAACATGACCTTGTGTATGCATACTTAATAACTATAAAACCATGACTATGGTATTAACGTGATGGTCATAACCCATGTATGAAGGGAAAAGGAAAAGTTGATTTCCAGTACTGACAATGAAACGACAGACAGCCAATACGTCCACTTCAGTTTGTGTCATACTGTGACAGACTTGTGGACAAGTGTTGTGTGTAGAGACGACATGCGTTATGTATCTCGTGCCTGTGGACAAGTGTTGTGTGTAGAGAGGACAGGCGTTATGTATCTTGTGCCTGTGGACAAGTGTTGTGTGTAGAGAAGATAGACATATGTATCTTGTGCCTGTGGACAAGTGTTGTGTGTAGAGAAGACAGACGTTATGTATCTTGTGCCTGTGGACAAGTATGTGTGGAGAAGACATGCGTTATGTATCTTGTGCCTGTGGACAAGTTGTGGAGAGACATGCGTTATGTATCTTGTGCCTGTGGACAAGTGTGTAGAGAAGACAGGCGTTATGTATCTTGTGCCTGTGGGCAAATGTGTAGAGAAGACAGGCGTTATGTATATTGTGCCTGTGGACAAATGTGTAGAGAAGACATGCATTATGTATCTTGGGCCTGTGGACAAGTGTGTGAAGAAGACATGCGTTATGTATCTTGTGCCTGTGGACAAGCGTGTGTAGAGACGACAGGCGTTATGTACCTTGTGCCTGTGGACAAGTGTGCAGAGAAGACAGGAGTTATGTATCTTGTGCCTGTGGACAAGTGTTGTGTGTGGAGAAGACAGGCGTTACGTATCGAGAAGCATGCGGCTTTGAGCACGTGATTAACGGCGGTCACGGTGAATCACGGGACTTGCGGGCAGGCACTCTACTTGACATTCAGATGGCGTACCGGAAGAGAGGGACGGAGTTCAAGGTCACAGGGTCACCCGTGGCGGTCATCCACGCCCCGGTGCCGCGTATTTGTCAAAGTGCAACGATCAAAAACGTTGCTCACTAACATTCTTTTAGGCATTACAAGTCTGAAGTGTTGAGGAGCTTGAGACGCTGCTTGCGGGCGCCTGGAACCTGAGAGTCGGATAAGCGCTCGGCGACCGTACTTGACTGAAAGGACGGGAAACCGCCGCCACCGTCAAGTCAGACCAACACCAGAGCTGTGCGTTTCAAGGGCAACGCTGAGTAAACGTCCGCGAGACAAGGACGGAGCGCATAAGTGCTTTCCCGAGCACGCTGGAACCACCTTGCACCGAACCGAACTGACCGGACAGCACAAACAACCAATCGAGACAGAAGCAGAAGTCTTTCCCGGGGAAGCAACCAGCAGGACAATGGGTGCACGCGGATTTCCCTCTTGCACTCGACCTCCCCCTGGGACTGGGAGACCCGTGACCTCCACGAGGGCCACTGTGTCACAGGAAGTGACGACACAGACAAGTCAACTTCCGAGCGTCCCTGTTGATCAAGGACCCGGATGCATCTAAACTAGCCGTGGCGTGAGGGCGAGTGTTTGTTTCGCTGTGTTGTTCTGGCGAGCCCGGTGAATCACCGTGCTTACGGCCTTGTTCTTAAACACCAGCCCTGCTTCAGGTTGTGCGGGTCCACAACACCGCTACCGGCAGTAAAACATGCAGCGAATGAAAATGAAGTGTTATAATATACCGGCACACACACACACACACACACACACACACACACACACACACACACACACGCGCGCGCGCGCGCGCGCGCGCGCGCCGCACGCACAAACACACGCACACGTAACCCACACGACCCTCCCCCCACCCCCCCCCCCCCCCTGCATCACACAAACAAAACTCTCTCTCTCTTTTCTCTCTCTCTCTCTCTCTCTCTCTCTCTCTCTCTCGTCAGCCCACAATAATCTCCAACTGAGATCTCTCCCTGGAGTTCCTACATTTTACCACCTCCGAAGATCCCTAAAGTCTCACCACTCCTGCACATCTCTTCAATCTCACCAGTCCGCACATCGCTGGAGTTCGTAAATCTCACCACTCCAACATTTCTTGTTAATCTCATCACTCCCGCACATCGCTTTAATCTCACAACTACCGCACATCGCTTTAATCTCACCACTCTTGCACATCGCTTTAATCTCACAATCTCACCACTCTCGCACATCTCTTTAGTCTCACCATTCCCGCATATCTCTTTAATCTCACAATCTCACCACTCCCGCACGTCGCTTTAATCTCAAATTTCATCACTATAGCACATCGCTTTAATCTCACAATCTCACCACTCCCGCACATCGCTTTAATCTCACAATCTCACCACTCCCGCACATCGCTTTAATCTCACATCTCAACTCCACACATCCCCCCCTTTAATCTCACAATCTCACCACTCTCGCACATCGCTTTAATCTCAAAATCTCACCACTCTCGACATCGCTTTAATCTCACAATCTCACCACTCTCGCACATCGCTTTAATCTCACTACTCCCGCACATCGCTTCACTCTCACAATCTCACCACTCCCGCACATCGCTTTAATCTCACAATCTCACCACTCTCGCACATCGCTTTAATCTCACCACTCCCGCACATCGCTTCACTCTCACAATCTCACCACTCTCACACAACACTTTAATCTCACAAACTCACCACTCCCGCACATCGCTTTAATCTCACTACTCCCGCACATCGCTTTAATCTCACAATCTCACCACTCCCGCACGTCGCTTTAATCTCACTACTCCCGCACATCGCTTTAATCTCACTACTCCCGCACATCGCTTTAATCTCACTACTCCCGCACATCGCTTTAATCTCACAATCTCACCACTCCCGCACATCTCTGGAGCTCTTCAATCTAACGGTCGTGCACACAGCCGCTACCCGAGCCTCGCATATTGCTGCAAAGCGACGGAGGAAAAAACAACGAAAAAGATGGAAAGAGGGGGGGGGGGGGGGGGGGGGGGAAGAAAAAGACGATACAGTGCCAATATCACTGCTCTTCTGAGTTCTCTCTCCTCCCCTTCCCAGCGCCAACATCGCTGCACACCCCCCCCCCCCCCCCCCCCACCTTCTCCCCGCAACCCCCACTACGTCACGTCCTGGTTGTTGTTTGCCCCCCCCCCCACCCCCACCCCCCCACCCCCATCCCCCGCCTCCTTGCCCTTCCGTCATCACGGCTGCCGGACCAGTAATGTAGGGCATGCGGCAATCGATTGGCGTGCAAGGCAATTTGGCTCTCTATCGATCTGGCCACATACCCCCCCCCCCCACCCCCCCCACCCCCCCCCTTTCCTCTCCCACCCGCACACCGGGAAGGCAGCCCCCCCCCCCCACCCCCTCCCTCACGTCCCCCACCCCTCCTCATCACTGGGCAAGTCGGCCGACCCGCTGACGTTGCTCTCGCTGACTGATTGGAAGGGTTTAACGCCGCCGAGTGGCTTGTAAGGACGTACCGGTGGGACTTTTAGATCACGCGAAGCTGAAGGGAGAGAAGCGAAGGGTGGGGGGGGGGGGGGGGGGGGGGGGGTGGTGTGGGGGAGGTGAGGGTAGGGAGTTGGGGGAGAGAGGGGGACTGATAGAACAAACACGGTGTAAAGAATTGTAGCATGGGACATTCCAGCTTGGAACAAACAATGTGTGCAAAACTTTCGCTGGACTAAGTAAGTAACTTGGTGTTTTACGCTACTTACTAGGGGAAGTTTTGTATACTATACATGTGTGTGTGTGTGTGTGTGTGTGTGTGTGTGTGTGTGTGTGTGTGTGTGTGTGTGTGTTGTTGTTGTTGTTGTTGTTATTGTTGTTATTTTTCTCAACTCTATGAGCTCACCGCCTATAAGCAGCAAGCTTGTTCATGAGCACATAACGATTCATTGTCTCTTTATTTGGTTTTGAATATATTATTGTTTAAACCACGCTGGAATTTCCCTCGAACAAACACGGTGTACACACAAAACAGACACTCGTACTCTCTCTCTCTCTCTCTCTCTCTCTCTCTCTCTCTCTCTCTCTCTCTCTCTCTCTCTCTCTCACACACACACACACACACACCACACACACACACACACACACACACACACACACAACACTCTCTCTCTCTTCTCCTCTCTCTCTCTCTCTCTCTTCTCTCCTCTCATCTCTCTCTCTCACACACACACACACACACACACACAACACACACACACCACACACACCACATACCCTCCTCCTCTCCTCTCTCTCCTTCCTCACCACTCACCATACACCTCTCTCTCTCTCTCTCTCTCTCTCTCTCTCTCACACACACACACACACACACCACACACACACCACACACCCCCCACCCCCACCCTCACCCCCCCCCCTCACCACCCCTCTCTCTCTCTCTCTCTCTCTTCTCACACACACACACACACACACACACACACACACACACACACACCACACATCTCTCTCTCTCTCTCTCTCTCTCTCTCTCTCTCTCTCTCTCTCTCTCTCTCTCTCTTTCTCTCTCTCTCTCACACCACACACACACACCACACACACACAC
>JABMCL010003397.1:1220000-1230000 GCA_018857735.1 Alviniconcha marisindica | reverse complement strand
TACCGCCACTTCTTCTCACCAGCAGTAATAAATATATGAGAGAAAAGAAAGAGAAGGCGGTGGGAAGGGTAGGGGGGGGGGGGGGGGGAGGGGGGGTGTTTTTAAAGTCAAAACAAAACAGGGCTGAAGAAGGGGGTAATGACCTGATAAACCGCCGGAATGTAAGCGAAAATGCTGAACACCGTGGGAAGTTGGAAGTTCAACGAACGTTAAAATACCCGCCGGGGGGTATAGGGAAGGTGGGTGGGTGGGGCGGGTGGGGCGGTGGGGGGTGGGGGGGGAGCGGAAGGGAGGAGCTGGTGGTGGGAGGGGGCGTGCAGCTTTTGCTGCAAAAACAGCGCCGTCGAATGCGTAGGCGTTGTTGTTACTACCTTAGTTCTCTTATTGTGGGACACCTCGGTTCGAATCCGCTTCGGCTTTGGTTAACAACAGGCATATTAAAAGAAAAGAGCGATGTCCAAATGTTTGTGTGGGCAGGTTTGGCCTAGCGGTAAGGCGTTAGGCTGGTAAGCAGAGGGACCTCCGTTCGAATCCGCTTCGGATCTCCTTTCTCTTCAAAAGTTGTGGTCTGTGGACACTGTCTTGTGACTTTGCCCCTCGCAACTATGAAACATTAAAATGGCTCTCATCACTCCCCATCTTAATGCAGGAGTCATTCTGGTGGTGACGGTGTAGCGATAGGTATATACTCTCCCTCTCCCCCTCCCTTCTCCCCGACCCTAATAAGCCTTATGGTTTCTGTGGACGTTAAGCACCATGTTTATTTACTTATTATGGCAATGTAGGGCACCACGTTTTACATTATACATGCAGTAACAATAACTTTACATAAATTTGCAAAGCCCCAAGTGTTCCAAAGCTCGTAACGCTTTATAATTATTTACAACAGTAACAACATTTACAATACTCAATACAAAAGTACACAGACATATATATATATACTACTCATCACACACACACACACACACACACACACACACACACACACACACACACACACACACACACACGCCCGCGCACGCGTACACACAAGTACGCACGCACGCACACGTACATCATACACACACACATGCACGCACGCAAGTACGCACCTCACAGCACGCACGCGCGCGCACGCACGCACGCACGTACGCACGCACGCACGCGCGCGCGCACGCACGCACGCACGCATGCGCGCGCGCGCGCACAGTCCCGTTGTTAAGCCTGGATTAGGTCACAGGAAGAGAGAGAGAGAGAGAGAGAGAGAGAGAGAGAGAGAGAGAGAGAGAGAGAGAGAGAGATCCATAAAAGATAAATTGATTTCCATTAATTCGCATGCTCCATCTGCTGCCTGGATTTTCGTCTTTCAAACTTCTGCTTTCCGGGCACACTAAACCTTCCACCCTCATTATTTTCGTCCCAACCCCTTGAAAGCATAAAGCCAACGTGAGTCGGACTGTTCACTAGGACTGGTTCAACCATGTTTTGCCATGACGTCACCATGCCCGCTGAGTGGGTCTTACGCAAGATACAGCAAATCAATCAATCACTTTCTCTTTCATGGACCTCTGTGTGTGTGTGTGTGTGTGTGTGTGTGTGTGTGTTGTGTGTGTGTGTGTGTGTGTGTGTGTGTACCCCCCACCTCTCTCTCTCTCTGCCCCCCTTCCACCCACCCTCTCTCTCTTTGCCCCCCTTCCCACCCTCTCTCTCTCTCTCTCTCTCTGTGCCCCCCCCCCACCCCCTCTCCCCTCTCTCTCTGTCTCTCTCTGTTCCCCCTCCACACCCTCTCTCTTCCTGTTTTCACACATTGATCTACATAAAATTTAAGACCTTTGTCGAGATCTAAATATAATTCCACAGCAATTTGTAACTTTAACCTTTTTTCCTTTTTGATTTCCTTCTTTTCGTTTTCCAACTTCATTATAATATTAATAATCAACCAATCTGGAGAATCAATCTCTGCCCAACACAAGGTCACCGGTGGGGGGAGGTGTCAGTGGGGGTCGGGGACAGGAGTGGGGGGGGGGGGGGGGGATCGGAAAGCAATGACAAATGCGGATTTAACTGTCTCTGGTTATCTCAATCTTCTTTTTTTCTTTCTTTCCTCTTCTTCTTCTGTTTATTTGTTTTCACTACATTTCGGCGTTTTTAGCAAAGCCTCCGGTATTCAAATAATTGTGTATGGTTCGATATGAGCTTCACGTCGAAAAGTGATTACTAATATTGTATGGTTATGCATAAGAGTTTCACGTCGATACGCCACTAACAATTTTGTTTGGTTATATATCGGTGCTTCACGCTGAAACGTGACTAATACTTTTGTATGGCTGTGTATAACAGCTTCACGTCGATCACGTCGATACGTCATTAAGTATGGTTGTGTATAAGACCTTCACGTCGATACGTCACAACAATTTTGTCGATACGTCACTAATAATTTTGTACAGTTGTGTATAAGAGTTTCATGTAGATCACGTCGATACGTCTCTAATAATTTTGTATGGTTGTCTATAAGAGCTTCACGTCGATACGTCACTAATAATTTTGTATGGTAGTGTATAGGAGCTTCACGTCGATACGTCACTAATAATTTTGTATGGTTGTGTATAGGAGCTTCACGTCGATACGTCACTCTGCCGTTCCGGCGAACGGACGAAGGGTGACCTGCGACCTGGCCTTTTTTTTTTTTTTTTTTTTAATTTTATTTAGAAGAAAAAAATTATGTTCAATTTTCCCTGGTGCTGATGACAAACTGCCAGGCCTGTCGCCATTACTCACACGCTTTTTTTTCTTTTCTTCCCCCCTTTCGGGGCTTCGTGAGAAGTCTTCGTTGTCCCCCCCGTTTGCGTCCCGCCTCGATCATTGCGCTTTTATAGATCTCTCCCTCTCCACGTGGCAGCGAGGGAGAAAGGGAGAGCGGGCGACGGAAAATCGCTTTTGTGTGTATGTTTATTTCATGAGCGAGGAAATGGAAGAGGGAGGGCGGAGGCCTCTGACTAGCATTTTCCTGCGGCCCGATGGTTGAATGAAAAAAAAAAAAAAGAGAAAAAAAAATCCTTTTCAATAACAAGAAACGGCCTTGACCTTGCCGCCCAAGTGCAGGGTTCAGGAAGCGGTTTCGAGAGAGGGGCCGGGCCCTCTCTCTCTCTCTCTCTCTCTCTCTCTCTCTACATACACTACAGCTATCAAACCCCAGTGCTCGGAATGCGACCCATTTGAGTCTCATTCGTCAGCAAGTTGCCAGTTCGCACAGTGAAACCACAACGGCTTTAGGAGCTAGGCCAGTGTGTATACACGGTGTCTGTGCGGGCGGATAGAAAGGGGTCGGGGCGGTGGGAGGGGGAGGATGGGGGGGCGGGTACGAGTAGGGGGAGGGGTTGGTGTGGTGGGGGGGGGGGGGTTGGTGTGTGGGTGAACGGAAACGGTTACTCACACCTGACAAACACTGCCTTCTGCAAAACCCTTGACATTGCCGAGGTCTGTTTGTGTTGTTACGAGGAGAGAGAGAGAGAGAGAGGGGGTGCGGGAAGGGGTGTGGAGCGAGGCAGTGGGGACAGCGGGTCACTGGTTTTACTGGTTTCGTACGTGTCGCCAACACACAAAGATAAGGAAAGATACACACTGAGCTCAAAAAGAATTACACGTATGATTACATATAAACTCAGCCATCAAATGACGTATAAAAGCAACAATTTCAGAGCGAACGGGGGGGTGTGAGCCGGTTTGGCCTAGCGGTAAGGCGTTAGGCTGGTAAGCGGAAGGACCTCGGTTCGATACCGCTTCGGCTCTCCTTTCTCTTCAATAAGGTTGTGGTTTGTGGACACTGTCCTGTGACTTTGTCCATCACTTCCTACTGAAACATTAAAATGGCTCTCGTCGCTGCCCATCTTAATGCAGGAGTCTTTCTGGCGGTGAGAGTGTAGCGATAGATATATAATCTCCCCCCCCCCCCCCCCCCTTCTCCCCGTCTCTAATAAGCCGTACGGTTTCTGTGGACGTTAAGCACCATGTTTACCTACGAACGGGGATCATAGTTCAGGAGCTGTGTGAGAGTCGAGGTGGCCGTCCTGGGCTGTCCGTCCTAACGAGCCCTCTGGTTTCCGTGGACGTAAAGCTATATTGCACCATGCTTCGGCATTGGTCTCAGCTTGTCCCTAATATGTCAACTGACATCTGAGGACATTAAGCAACACTACCTACCGCGAACGGGGGGAGGGGGGGTGGGGGGTGGGGGGTGGGGCCTTAGTTCTAGATTTCCACTGGCGTCAATCGAACGGAAATGACGTTGGTGGGTAAAACCGCGAGGGTGTGGCCACCATAAGATCAAACGATTTTGTGTCTGTTGCAACATTTGGAGTTCTTGTTTTTAATTATTTTTTCATTGTGTGGTTTTGTGAATTGCTCTGTAATCTCTGCCTTGACTGTTTCACAACAGAGTGCTCATTATTGTATTCTATGTACCATATATTTTATACATGTAATTTGCCACTGCTCGTGATCTGCTGACGAATGAAATGTTTCAAAGACAAAACTAGGGAACCTTGTTAGACGGGGTGGAGAACATATGGGCCTTCTCGAGCCCGCAAATAAATCTTGAACTGAGCTGAACTCACAGACCGTAAACCACGGTGTTGGTGCTTGGTTCTCATCACGATTTGAGTGAGGTACTCGACACGTATTCATTATTTTTGTTATCACAAGAGCAAGACCCACCGGCGTTGTTACCTTTCTGGTTCAATCCACTTCATTTTTTCCCCAGTCCTCTTCAAACACAAAGCAACGTATGTCACAACTCTTACTCGCGAGACCACGGATTGCGTCAGGCCTGGAATTTACTTTGTTTGATTTGGACGTAAAATCAATGGACTTTAGGCCTGGAATTTACTTTGTTTGATTTGGACGTAAAATCAATGGACTTCAGGCCTGGACTTTAACTTTTTTTATTTGGACGTAAAATCAATGAACTTCAGGCCTGGACTTTAACTTGTTTGATTTGGACGCGTCAGTGTTGCCTACAGCAAGGTCGAGCATAGTTTCGTGTGAATTGTTCGGCGGTTTGGATCCGTTGCTTTTGATGCTTGTTGCTCTAAGATAGATCTCTCTCTCTCTCTCTCTCTCTCTCTCTCTCTCTCTCTCTCTCTCTCTCTCTCTCCATTTTTCGCCTAATCAGCAGTAGGACTAGCTGTTAGGTCTAAATGAACCTAAACTACAATTCTTGGAAAACAAAATGTTGGAGTTGGAGTCCCCCCCCCCCCCCCCTCCTCCTCTCTCTCTCCCTCCCTCTTTCTCACCTCCTCTCTTTACTTTCGACTGAACTGGCAGCAACAATGTTGATTGTGTCGTTTGGTTGTTCTGTTTGTGTCTGTTGTTTGTGTTAATTTACAGAAGCCCAACACCGTGTGTGTGTGTGTGTGTGTGTGTGTGTGTGTGTGTGTGTGTGTGTGTGTGTGTGTGTGTGTGTATGTGTGTGTGTGTGTGTGTGTGCTGTGATGACTGTGTGTGTGTGTGTGTGTGTGTGTGTGTGTGTGTGTGTGCTGAAGAACCACACACACACACACAGAAACACACACACTGAAGAACGACAGTGACACTTTCCCATCTCACGACCCTTCCCCCCACCCCCCTTCCCCACCCCCGACGACTTCAAAGAAATGGAGGCTGACTTGGGGTTGATTGAAGCATGAAATGACGTCTACACGGCGGGCAACCAACTCCGGTCGTCCGTCGTGTTTTGACGGGGAAGTTGTAGCTTCACCTCCCTATCGTCCTTCACGCTTCAAGTCTCCCGGCCTCAAACAGTATGCACAGACCCCTCACCCCACACCCCGACACACACACTAGCACACTCAATCAATATTATGTGCGTCTTTAAAAAAAAAAACAAAAAAAAAACGTTGGTTTCTGTGACATTCAAGCTGATTCTGATTCATACTTACACACGCACGCACGCATGCACACACACACAACCACCACCACCACCACCACCACCACACCACAACGGAGTTCTTTACCATCACCACCACCACGGTGTTCTTATGCGATTGACGAAACGTTGGAATCCCCTCCCCCCCTCTCTCTCTCTCATACAACACCCGTGATGCATGTGTGCGTGTGTGTGATTTCTCTTCTTTCTTTTCTTTTTCTTCGGGAGTGTGTGTGTGTGTGTGGGGGGGGGGGGGGCACTGTGCATGCGGTGTTTTGGAAGTGACGAGGAAGACTATGCGTGAAGTGTTGCAGTGTACTTCCTGACAAGTACAATGATTAGGGTTCCATTGTTCTCTCAATGCTGTGCACGTTTGTCGACCCTACTGTTTTGTATTCCATGATCATGCACTCCGGGTTCACGCTGGGTGCAGACGCTTTATATATATATCTATATATATACATATATTCGTTGACCCGAGCATGATTACATGTAAAACAGTCTTTGTTCGTCCTGAAGTGGCCTTGTGCGGTCAACGGACGCTAACCCCCCCCCCCCCCCCCCCCCCCCATGCATATGACGTTTGACCGTCACGAGTGTCAGACGTTTAAGTAATCAGCCCCCCCCCCCCCCCCCCCCCCCACCCCATCCACCCACCCCCCTCCCCCTGAGACCAGTTTTAAACTCGATCTCTTTTCGTGCTGAAACCTTACCGTCTGAAGCAAGCCTGGGTAAGTGGTAAACTGAAGCTCTGACACAGCCAACGCCCATGCGGCAGACATTTCAGGACGAGTGTTATCCCAAAAGTGCAAGTGGCAGGTCAAAGCTAACAAACACACACGTGTGCACCCTATGTAGGCGGTTCCCAATGAAGCGACACTGTAAACTGGTGTTCGGCTGTATGGTGTACACCGAACTTGCGCCGAGACGGCAGCAGCTTCACGTGGCACCAACCATGTAACAACCAAACAGCGCTGTCAGCACGCAGACAACTTCGTTGCGGATCTATATATATTCCAAACACGTTGTGTTAACCCCTTCACTGCCCCAGCCTGTAAAATTTTCGGGCTAAATGATGCAGGGACGCGCCTGCACACAGTATAGTTTCCGGTCCTGTAACATCTATTTTCAACGATATGCGTTTTGATGAAAATCCTTTCATATACTAGTGCAAAAAAAAAAAAAATGAAAAAAGACAACAACAAAATCTTAAAATTTCAAATTTCGCACTTTCATGGGTTGTTTTCAAATGACATCATGGCAGTGAAGGGGTTAAGCTACAGTTAGTCATTCAGAGTCGCATACGACTAAAGCGCAGTGAGTCTTCTCAGAAGCACAGTGATTTGGTGTTATACGCCCAGTCAACCATTACGATTATATCAAGGAGGGGCAGAATAGCGCCATAATATAAAAACGACCAATGATGATTATGATGATCATCATGTTCATTAACACGTTAACTCGGTCGACAAGGCAAAGCTGGCCTAGTTCCCACCCCACGGTTGTCTTCAAAACGGCGGCAACGCAGCGTCAGGCAAGCCCTGTGTCAGCTGCAGCAGCAGCATCACAATCATCCCCACCGGCAACATTCACCGTCATCATTCATCACTGTCATCGCTGTCGTCGTCAAAGCCTTGTCGCCATTATCCATCATTATTCCCACCATGCGTGCCCCGTCATCAACAGGGCCTGCGTAGACGTCACCTCCAGGGCTGGAGAAATCACAGGCCCTACGGTTTGTAACTGTCAGTGACCGCGCTAGACCCGCCATCAACAGGGCCTGGTCTACGTCAACTCCTATGCACAGTGCTGGAGAAATCACAGGCCCTACGGTTTGTCACTGTCAGTGACCGCGCTAGACCCGTCATCAACAGGGCCTGGTCTACGTCAACTCCTATGCACAGTGCTGGAGTAGTCACAGGCCCTACGGTTTGTCACTGTCAGTGACCGCGCTAGACCCGTCATCAACAGGGCCTGGTCTACGTCAACTCCTATGCACAGTGCTGGAGAAATCACAGGCCCTACGGTTTGTCACTGTCAGTGACCGCGCTAGACCCGCCATCAACAGGGCCAGGTCCACGTCAACTCCTATGCACAGTGCTGGAGCAAGCACAGGCCCTACGGTATGCCAGTGACCGCGACAGGCAATTATCAAACCGGTGTGACATCTACACGGTGGCGGAAGTGGTTCACGGAAACCGGTCAGAGAATCACTGTGACCGGTCAGTTACAGGGATGTCCATACTACTGCTATCTGTCTAGAACACACACACACACACACACATACACACACGCTCTCTCTCTCTCTCTCTCTCTCTGTCTCTCTCTCTCTCTCTCTCTCTCTCTCTCTCTCTCTCTCTCTCTCTCTTGTTGCTGCGTTTTTCTCTTTTGTTTTGTGTTGTTGTTGTTGTTGTTGTTGTCTGAAAAACACGGTCAAACAAAATGAACAGCCGGCACGTCTGACCCGATTGCTGATCTTGTTTCCAGTATCCGGCTGACCTTAACCGATAAAATACCGGTAATTACCGGTTAACGCGAACTGTACTAGTTACTTAGTTCTAGGACCTTAACAACCCCTAAACCGTACAGGTCAACTCGGCTCAGGACGACAAGTCATACAGAACAGACGAAACAATTCAAAGCAGGAAACAAAACCTTCAACCCAAAGTTGAAGGGGGGGGGGGGGGGGGGGGGGGCGACGATAAAGCGAACTCGTACCGAGCTGATTTTAAATGGCGTGTAAGTGACTTGACTTTGACCCCCTGGCGTTGGGACTGACCCGAGAGTCCGCTGACCCCTGTGATGATGGGGTCAACGTCCGAGCGAGGCGGCGTGAACCGACTAACGACCCGCCGTCTTCTGTCTGCGGCCACCAAACTGTGTTGACCTATGGCCAACAAACCCACGCAGCGGCAACATGGAGCAGTCAAAGATCCGAGGGGTGGGAGGAGAAGAGAGAGAGAGAGTGTGTGAGTGTGTGTGTGTGTGGTGTGTGTATGAAAGAGAGAGAGAGAGAGAGAAAGAGAGAGAGACTCTGTGTGTGTGTGTGTGTGTGTGTGTGTGTGTGTGTGTGTGTGTGTGTGTGTGTGTGTGTGTGTGTGTGAAAGAGAGACAGAGACAGAGAGAGAGAGAGAGAGACTCGCTGTGTGTCCGTGCGTGCGTGCGTGTGTGTGAAAGAGAGACTGTGTGTGTGGTGTGTGTGTGGTTGTGTGTGTGTGTGTGTGTGTGTGTGTGTGTGTGTGTGTGTGTGTGTGTGTGTGTGTGTGTGTGCGTGTGTGTGTGTGAGAGAGAGAGAGAGAGAGAGGAGAGAGAGAGAGAGAGAGAGAGAGAGAGAGAGAGAGAGAGAGAGAGAGAAACTCTGAACATATAAAATTTACGTCCATTAAAAGTGGCGGAGATGACACGTCATTTAAAAGTGGCGAAGGCGATGTGTCACTTAAAAGATGTCTGAGAAGAGGTGCCAATTTATAAAAAGTGGCACAGATGACGTCCAATTTACAAGTGAAGTGGTCATTATACGAGACAGAAATGACGTGCCAGTATAAGTTACGGAGATGATGGGCCAGCTTTATGTGAGCCGGTTTGGCCTAGCGATAAGGCGCTAGGCTGGTAAGCAGAGGGACCTCGGTTCGATACCGCTTCGGCTCTCCTTTCTAAAGGGTTGTGGTTTGTGGACACTGTCTTGTGACTTTGTCCCTCACAATTAATGAAACTTTAAAATGGCTCTCATCGCTGCCCATCTTAATGCAGGAGTCATTCTGGTGGTGACAGTGTGGCAATAGGTATATAATATCCCCCCCCCCCATACCGCCTCCCCCCTTCTCCCCTTCCCTAATAAGCCTTACTGTTTCTGTGGACGTTAAGCACCATGTTTACTTACTTTATTAAACCAGCTTTTCACGTGACGGAGATGACGCGCCATAGACATGACGTGTCAATTAAAAGTAGCAGAGATGACGCGCCAGTTTATTAAAAGTGGCAGAGATGACGTCCCATTACAGAGATGACGCACCAGTTTATTAAAAGTGGCAGAGATGACGTCCCATTACAGAGATGATGCGCCCCGGTACTGGGGGTGGGGAAGGGGGTGATTGGCGG
>JABMCL010003397.1:1212500-1215000 GCA_018857735.1 Alviniconcha marisindica | reverse complement strand
AGTGAACTTTGGCGTTAAACCAGACAAGCAAGCAAGCATCGCGACCGGACGGCTAAAAATTCACGACCTCAGACGTGAACTGCAAAATGCAATTCTCATAATTTTATTAATTTTATACTATACTTATTTCAGCCGGAACTAGCGTTGGATCGGCTGGACCAAGCCTAAAAAAAAAAAAAAAAAATGTTTCGATCGTTCCACGGGTACAGAAGATCAAAGTAAAACTTCGGCAGAGGGATTTCGTTTCGTGACCCAGCTTGCAGTGCTTCTGACCCTGAAAGTTGTGCTAGCAAAGACCTGGCTTTGCTCTTAACCCACGGTGACGTAATAGACTTGGACTTCCGTCACTGCTTTGCATAATATCCTGATCTAGACTGTGAAAATATTCACGGAGTTTGATCTAAACCCACATGAAATACAACGGCCGGGACTGTACAACTAGTGGTGCCTCTTGTTTGTTTTTTGTTTTGTAAAAAAAAAAGAAAAAAAAAAGGGGGGGGATGTTATTAATATAAACATCAACAACACGTTCTTTTTAACCTTTTGTGTCTTGGTGTTTTTAGTGCGTTGGCAGTCAACTGTTTCATGCTTTTTGTTCATGTAGTTTGCATAGTTCGTCCAATATTTGCCAGCCGATCATTCTCCGTTTGTTGTTATTTTTGCACAATTATCTAGTCAGTTGTTAAACCCGGCATTTCTTTATTATGCACGTAAGTCACGAAAAGTCTTGGCAAAAGGCATAATTCAATTTTTCATTCAGTTTGTACTCAGTGTAAATAGTCACTTGTACATAATTGCATAATCAGGTCTTAATAACCTGTTGTTTAAATGGATTCAACTTTGCCCCTGTTCAAACACTCTTCACAAGTTACCTAGGTCAAATCCACGCACGTCACATACCTGGTGGCATACGGCGAGCTGTACACGTGTGACTACGGACCCCAAAGTCTTGCATTACTAAGCTACACTCGATTTAAAAACACTCTTGCACTTGCCACCGCATTGTTGTTTATCAGTTTACAGGCTTG
This sequence comes from Alviniconcha marisindica, assembly GCA_018857735.1. Classification (NCBI taxonomy): domain Eukaryota; kingdom Metazoa; phylum Mollusca; class Gastropoda; family Provannidae; genus Alviniconcha; species Alviniconcha marisindica. Next base: position 1,213,972 of record JABMCL010003397.1, on the reverse strand, counting down.
TAGCAGAGCATTACGAAGACCGAACCAAGCACAAGCAACAACGTAAAAATCTGTCTCACCGCAGCTGAATTTTGGTATACGGTTTACGGCTAACTCTTGACTCTCTTGAATGTAGTATTCCAAAATATATGTGTAAGTGAGATTATTTTTTTTGTGGTAAAGATCCGCACCCGACTGATCGACTGTGGCTCACTCAGTTTTGCAGACAGCTCAGCCCATTCTAGACGAGCCGCTGCTATTCCTATCTCAGTCTTGATTACATAAACGAACCTTTGGGAGTCACACAACAGGTCAGTCACGTAACCTGTCGCGGTTTGAATGTCGTTAAATTGTTACAAGTAATTTTTGTTACCGCTTACCCAAAGCTTGCATGGTTTTGTTGCATCGTCTGTGATTTTCAGAATTCTCATCTTAATTATGGGGAAAAGAAGGAGAATAAATGATCGGTTTCGATAAACCATTTACATTTTTCTTCGGAAGTTCATTATTCACCCCACCCCCTTCCCCGGAATACGCCCAACAGAGAACACTTTGTTTTCACTCATTTTTGGAAAATGTATGATCTATGACGGATGAACTCACGCGCTTTAAGCTACTCATTTAGTCACTAATACTAGATCTACTTCTGCATGAATAAATAGTCATTTTAATGAGAAAAGCGAATGTAGGAGACGTGGATATATTGTTATAATTTTTAAATAGATCTACATTATCGAATGCACGCAAGTGTTGCGCTTCGCTCTGATGTTATTGTGTGAGGATGGTGTGGGAACTGCTTTCTGTCACTGCACGCGTCATGCCAACGGTCAGTTACACATGTCGGACACATCCATACCGGCCACCAACTGGTCAGATCGTGCAAACACACACTTGTCCCAAACCGTACACTGTCGTCTGCCGAACAGCAACAGCAGCTAGACGAAACGAGTAAAGCTCCGCAATTTTAGTTGAGTCGCGTTTCCGCCTCCCAGTAACACGAAATCTCCGAGCTATATTTGACTCGCGATCAGCACTGCCACACCAACACATTCAGCGACTTACTAGAACAAGGCATGCCGTGGAAACTTACCGTGTAAGAATGAAGCCAGATCCGACATTGTGGCTGTCCGAGAAAACGTACTCCACGTTAAATCCCTCGGGAGGCTGCCATCTTGGTTGGATCTTTGTGTCTGGCTGTCCAGCGGTATCCGTACGGGCAAGCCACCACGCAAACTGAACACACGGTAACACACACTTATAACACAGCGTCGAGAAGGAAAGGAAAGCAACAAGGGAATACAAGCTATGCCAGTCCTGTGTTGTCTGTTTTGAAGCTGACTGTACGTTTGCTTCGCAAATGTTTCGATCGAGCGCGTTGGCTCTCTCCCTCTCTCACTCACACGAGCCAACGGTTGTCTGCATTCTGTGTGTGTGTGAGGACTAATACTATACGTGTAGTCCGTGCGCCTGTGTTTGTGTGCGTGTGTGCGTGA